>JASAMX010032138.1:0-31070 GCA_030248175.1 Microlaimidae sp. YZB2_3 | reverse complement strand
AGACTCTTGTAAAGTTATCTCTGGGGTGCCTTAAGGATCGGTGTTAGGTCCGTTACTCTTTTTGATTTTTTTTAATCACCTCCTCTACGAAGTTTTAAATGTAGAATGTAAACTTTTTGCCGATGATATCAAAATATATCATATAAGAACCCAAAATGAAGACAATAAAATTTTACAAAAAAATTTAGTTTAGCTCATTACTTGGACAAATAAATGGAAACTTAGGATTGCTTTAAGCAAGTGTTGTATCGTTTACATGGGTTATAAAAATCCAAAACTACCTGTTTTTTTTAATCAACCCAAGCTAACTGAAAACGTATAAGCCCGCGATCTTGGTGTTTAAATTTCCAATACCCTTAAATTTTCTAGTCATTGTAGTTTTATAGCAAAATCAGCATTTAAAATTTTAAACGTAATTTTTAGATGTTTTAAAACCAAAAATGTTAGTGCTTTGGTAAATGCGTTTAAGACATACGTAACCTAATACTAGAATACTGCACTCCACTTTAGTCTCATTTTCGTTTAAAAGATATTGAATGTATTGAACAAGTGCAACGAACCTTTACTTGTTGTTTATTTGCTAGATGTGGTCTTAACCCTACGTATAATTATGTTAGTAGACTACGTTATTTAAACTTAAAATTTCTTGAGGAATGTAGAATTCATTTTGATTTAAAATTATTGTAAATAATTTAAATTATCTAAGATTTTTACAAATTTTGGATTGGGGAAACTACATTGGTCACAATGATCATAATCTTAAACTAAAAATACCTCACGCAAATAAAACTATATTTTCAACTCGTTTCTTTAAGGGTAGCAAGATACTGGAATATGTTACCATACGAAATTGCAAATACTCAATCAATGACGAGTTTTAAAACAAAAATAAAAAAAAATCAGTTTTGACTATATTACTAAATTTGGTAGGTACATATGAAGTAGCCCTTGTGGCTCCATGTATCCTTCCCTTTTATTCACAACAATTCAGTATGTTGTTTTGATATATTTTTACATCTGATTCTTTTCTGTGTTTGACTTTGTTTATGCTATGTATTGATAAAATATGTAAAAAAATTTTTCTTCTTTATTGTCTAACAATATTAGTACTAGTATTGTTTGAATAAAAGATTCAATTCAATTCAAGATTGATAGAAGCAACACAAATAATATAAAAAATTTATTACGGAATGTATTAATGCTTTTTAAAATTCAAATGAAACTTGAGTAAAAGTGAAATAACTTCTTAATAAATATAAAACAAACTAATAAAAACAAAATTTTTAGCATTTTTCAAAAACAAATACGCGTTCAAATTAAAAAATCATAACGTTTAGCTTGATTTTGTGGGTTCGCTATGATTATGTTGCTATGTGTGTCCATGATTTTCATAAGTTTTGGCATGATAAATAATGAATTTTTGAGTTTTTATCACATGATAATGAAATCACATTAATTTAATACTTGCGTTTTGGGAAACGTCCAATAAACACGGCAAAACTTCACCAGCAAGAAAAAAATTAAAGGACTTATTTAGTGTAGCCAATTTTGGGTCTGCGGTCCCTCCACGCATTAAAAAATTTGCCATAAATTAAAAAAGTTTTGATCAACATTTTCAAAAACTAGAAAATTAACCGCAATAACAAAAGAATTTCAAATAATTCTATTCATTTTGGCTGTCACTTTTATTTATAATATTATTATAGTATAATATAATTATAATAAATAAAAACCTTCTAAAATATGGGGCCCCAGGTAAATTAGGTATGAATAAATATATATAGCAATGATAATATAGCTTTTTAGACAGTCTAGTAGATTTAGGTATATGTAGCCGGCTTAAAGGTGCGGTACGCAGTTAAGCTTTTTGTTTTCGACTTTAATGGGGTTTTTGTGAAATCATTACCCATGCCGCCAATAGCCCACAAAATTTTTTCTTTAAAATATCTTCAGTGGTTCAGGAGATATGACTCTTCAAAAATGGCGTTTTTTTTGATAATTTTGTACTTGAAAGATTGCTTAATGGGTATAAAATATTAAGTTACAAAATATACACTTTCTATGCTACTTTCTATTTTGATTTGATACCTTGATTGTTAAGATTGGTGCAGTATTTATTGAGATATTGCGTTTTCCGTACAAAAAAACCCTACGATTTTTTCGCTAAAAATACGAAGCGGCGGCAGTGATTTGTCGGGAAAAAATAAGTAACTTTTACGGCATCTGAGCGAGTATTATCCAAGTTACTCTCTACTTTAATTTATCTTGATGTGCAGTAATTATATATGTGTTGGAAAAGATATCGTAAGATATGCGTTTTTTGTATAAAAAAACCCTTGATTTTTTCGCTAAAAATACGAAATGTAAAACAAAATGTTGGGAAAAACTTAATCCCGATTGCGGCGGTACATTTAATCGGGATTAAGTTTTTCCCAACATTTTGTTTTACACTTCGTGTTTTTAGCGAAAAAATCAAGGGTTTTTTATACAAAAAACGCAATATCTCGATAATTACTGCACCAATGTTAACAATCAAGGTATCAAATTAAAGTAGAGAGTAACCTTTTGACTGTGTACCCCATTTTTAAGTAAGCTATAAAAAAAGTAATAAAATACCTTATATTTCGTAACTCTTGCTGCGTTCGTTGTACACAGCTTTAACAAAAAAATTATGTAAAGTTACCGGAAACTAAATTTTAAAGTATGTATTAAATAATGTCAATGGCGTAATAATAGACATATAAAAGGTGTATAATGTAAGATTTTTTTTATTGTGAAAAGGTGTCAGAAATAAAATCTACACATCATCGCGTTTACCGACTGATTCAAATCTATTACCAAATCAGTGTTTTTGTGACTCGTTTTGTCTGTAATTCCAAAGCTTTTATACGTAAAAGTGTCACAGCTACATTTCGTAGTTACTAATGACACAAAGAGTGACAATTACTATAAAATCAACATAACTCTGACCCATAATGTTCATAATAGTTATGTATTAAAAGATAAGAAATTCGGTGTGTTTTCTACTGTTAGCATGGCTATGGGCAAATTAAACGGAATAAATCCTTTATTATTAAAACGGCAACGTTTCGACACTGAATAAAACAGGTCTTCATCAGGTAACTAAAATAATATTATAATATAAACTAAAATACAAATATAGAAATAGAAATTTTAATTTATATTATAATATTATTTTAGTTACCTGACGAAGACCTGTTTTATTTCAGTGTCGAAACGTCGCCGTTTTATCAATAAAAAATTTATTCCGTTTAATTTGCTTATAGCCATGCTAACAGCAGAAAACACACCGAATTATGACTCAATGTGCAACTCTAAAGGATTTTGAACTTAAAAGATAAGAAAAGTCCCAGTTACGTGTATTTTATGTACGATCTGACCCGTTCTGTCATAGATTCGACTTATCTCGTATTTACTTTTACGGCGTCAGCGTTGGAGATATACAGCGATCGCCTTATGTGCGCGGGTTTTTTTTTCCAGCTTTTGTGTAAATATCTGGCTGGAATCGCAGCAGCTTAGCGCTACCTATAAAAGCTACAATTCTCTATTTTATACCTATTCTTAAAAATAGAAGAATAGTCAGAGACAGCTGTGTATTGTAAATCAAATTTTTATATGCCTTGAAATTTAGAAGACGAAATTGTGGTTATAACATACCCTATTGACTACAACGAGGCATAATTTATGATTATTTTGTATTTACTATTCGTTCATTTATTTTTTGTAACTCCTTTTATTTTTCTTAATGTCAATAATAAAGTGGTTCTAATATCACCTTTACCTACAGGATTGTCATAACCTACAAATGTAAAGCTTCGCATTTATAGCTTTATAGCAACGTTCAGTTTCCACGTTTTGTCCGGTTACGAGACCTATTTAAATTTTGTTGAAATATTATATTTATATTTTCGTTGTCCAAAACAGCATGTTTGTACAGTTTAAATCGAAAATCAGCATCTAGTTAAGGTACGGGGTTTTAAAAGATTAAGTACGGTAGGAAACTTACAGCCGTAAAAATTTTTTGGGCACATGTAGTCGGGCACAATGGAAACTTGGAGCCTTTTAAGAAAAAATTGGTTTGGACTTATACAGTTTTCGTTTAGGCTGAGGTGTAGGTTTTAGAGATTTTTAGTTTCGGGTCTAAGTTCTCAACTTAGGGCTCCAAGTTCTTAACTTACGGCTTTAAGTTTCCCTTTTTTGGTTCCAAGTTAAAAAGGCTCTATCAACCCTAAATCTAGTAAATAAAAATAAATTTAAAAAGTCACGCCACGCAGGTTTTAAAAATTACATTGTTTTCTTAAATTTGAACGATAAAATACCTCCGATGTAATACCTTCGATAAAAAGATTGCCTCCGATAAAAAACATGATTAATCGAATAATCACAAATCAAATAAATTAATTACGCTGTTTGTTGTAAAAAAATATAAAAATTTAAATGCAAGTACTTAAAAATCTAAAGCGACGAAAACACGTTATAATTACCTTGTTTGAAATTTTTTTAAGCGCAATTATTACGTTCACTTAAAAATATAAACCTCTGTGTTTCCATATGGGCAGTTGCAGTGGTAATTGTACTGCAGCCTTTTTTGTGTGTGCATAATTGCTACGTTTTATACTTTGGTTATAATTAAGAGTTATCTCCATTTTCACCTCTTATTTCCCTATGATTCTCTCACTTAGGATTAATTTTAATTTTCTCAAAAGTTTTTATGTGTATCAAAAAATCCTTCAGGCTGAAATTCAGGGCGTAACCGCTCGCCGTCAGGAAGAAATAAAGAATGAACGCTTGGGAATAAAAATAATAAAAATTTTTTTTCAGAGATGATGTAACCAATTATTATTAAGTTACGTCAGGTGTTTCTCTCCACGTGATTTTTTCTCGAAGAACGAGTGATTATTTTACCACCTAAAGATAAATTCTATCAGGGTGAAAATAGATGAGTGGTAAAGTAACCACTCGTTTTTTGAGAAAATATCACGTGCAGAGAAACACATGACGCAATTAAATAATAATTGGTTACATAACCGCTGAAAACTTTTTTTTTAATTTCCTCGCTCACGGGTTTATTGTTTATTTCTTCCTGGCGGAGAGCGGTTACGCCCTTAATTTCAGCCTGATAGAATTCATCTTTAAGTAGTGACACTCATTATTTTATTTAGATTTTTATTTAGATATTTAAATTAACGCTTTAATAGTAATCATGTTCTTCGGAAACTCCGGAGCTTCTTTATTTTTGTACTAATTTTTAGAATATTTAGAATATTTTTAGAATTTTTAGAATATTTTAGAATATTTTATAAAACTATTATTTTTTGAAAATGTTTGTAAACTAAATACATTTTTTAAATTTTATTAAAAAAAGTTTAAAATACTGCTATTAAAATGCTGCTAAAATAACACAAAACAAATTTTAAGATTAACTAGGCTTCACATAAAGGGCTGAGCGCTCTCTGGTTCAAGTTACCGGAGCTCTGGAGCATGATAACTGGTGGTAAAAATACTACTATGTATAACGTCGCGGTTTTTGTCATTTAATTATAATATTTAAAATTTTTAAGATTCTTCTGCACTGCACTTTATTTTTGTTTCAAAACATTTTGGCGTATAATATTTAAAAAAAAATTTTCATACAATTAAAAGCAAAAATAATATATAACAGAAGAGTTAGGGTCGATGGAGCCTTATGAAGCTGGACGTGAAATTTGAAGCTAAAAATAGGGAATTTGGAGCCGTAGGTGTGGAATTCGGAGCCGTAAGTTGGGAATTTAGAGCCAAAAAGAAAGATCGCCAAAACGTTTACCTAAGCCTAAGCAAGTTAACAAAAATTTCCAATGGTTCTAAGTTCCCTGCTTGTGGTTTTTATGACCTGTACTATAACAGGTAATAAAGATAAATGTTAGATATTTTAGGTAAAATTGGCTAGAGACCTTATTTTTAATCTTTTAAATTTCATTTAAATGTAAAATTTTTTTTTCTTGTAGCTTACTAAAAGACTAAAATATTTTATGGTCAAATACAATTTAGATAGCTTAGTTACCTTTCAGTTGACCTACAAAATACAAGAGTTAACATGAGACTTGCATAAAAACCATTGATAAAATTTTTAAAAAAATTTGAGCTTAAAATGACAAAATTTGTCTCGCGGAAAAAAAAACAAAAGTAACTTGCTCTATTAGGACGGGTTATAAACCTTTTAAAAGTTATGTTTTTTTTAAATTGCTGTTTTTAATTTTGTAAAATGTCTAGCTGACGGTATCTTAAACCGGTAATTTGAACTGATTTATACCCGGCCAACCAATTAAATTAATATGATGAAATATTTTTTAAAACGCATAAAATTAATTTATGTTCTGGTGTTGTCGCTCTTTTGTAATTTAAGAGACAAGAAGATAAACTATGTTGGTATTAAATTTTTAAAAAGTGTTTCAGGGCCTTATTTTTCGCCTTGGGTCGTTTTTGTGTAATAAAAGATTTCACACGTATTCACCAAATATTTGTTCTTTCACTGTTTTTTTTTGTCTTTAAAAAAATCTTAATAAAATTTATTTTTATTAACCGATTTTTAACCCGAGGGTATTGATTAAGAATTTAGTAGTGACAAAATGTCATAACACAGTATTGTTTTTTAGTTTGATTTATTAATTTGTTAATTGTTTTAAAAGTTATTGTAAAAAATGCAATTTTAATCATTAGATATAAATCCAACCTGTTGACATATTTTAAGATTAACGCTTTTTTTTTAATTTAAAAAAAAACAGTGAGGATTTATAAAAATACTGTTGCTTAAATCAAAAATTTTTTGTAACTTATTTATATATTTTTTCTTCGCATATTTTCTTTTTTTTAATAAGGATAGATCGATCCAAATACATTGTTTTAGCTGACAAAACGAAACCTTTATATAATACAATACTCTACTTTACTAATAGATTTACATTGCTGTAATCCGGTTGGTTTTTTTAGAGAGTGTTTTAAAGTAGAACACATGTACAGGTTTTTCTAAAAAACATAAGATGTTTTTTATTAGCAATAGAGCAGAAAAAGTAAAACAACAACAGGTTTGTACGAAAAAAAGTGCGGTTTAAATCTTGCCAAAAAACGCATGTGTCTCGCTATTAA
Organism: Microlaimidae sp. YZB2_3; assembly: GCA_030248175.1. NCBI lineage: Eukaryota > Metazoa > Nematoda > Chromadorea > Desmodorida > Microlaimidae > Microlaimidae sp. YZB2_3. Next base: position 23,927 of record JASAMX010032138.1, on the reverse strand, counting down.
CTTTTATTCTTGTGTTTAGCTTAAAGTCTTTGCTTTCTTGAAATATAATCACAGTTACAAAGTGGCGTAAACATTGGCGTATCAAAGAAACTTAGGTTTTCCAAGAATATAAAATTTAATCTGCATATTTCAGTTAATGAAATATATTACAGCAATCTATACTAAAGATAAATTCTATCAGAGTGAAAATCGCTAAGTGGTAAAATAACCAACCACTCGTTCTTTAAGAAAATGTCACGTGCAGAGAAACAAATGACGCAACTAAATAATAATTGGCTACATAACCGCTGAAAATTTTTTTTAAAATTTTTTTTTCGCTCGCAAGTTTATTGTTTATTTGTTCCTGATGGAGAGCGGTTACGCCCTTAATTTCAGCTTGAAAGACTTTAACTTTAGTCTAGTATATTTTAATTTGGTCGACCCGTCAGTTTTCAGGAAAATTCATACTTCAAGATTCTTATTAAGGTAAATCCTCATTTATCAATATAATTATCAAAAGAAATCCTAACAAGTTCTCTAAATACGTTGTTTAACTGACAATAGTTCAGCGTTTAAAAAAACTAATGCCAAATGTCGGAATGATTTATGGATATATTTAGTATAACCATGAAAACGAGACTTAAGTGAAACCCTTATCAGTATAGCATGTCTATTAAAAACAATTGTGGTTATTTGATCAATTCTACAGCCTAAAAATCAATTAAATTATAGACAGCGATAACATGTAGAATTTTGAATATTTCAGTAATTTTTATTGTTCGAAGAGGATTGTGTAACCGTGTGTATTATTTTTTAAAATCGTTTGATTTTTTTGTTCCGCGTTGAAATGGTATTATGGCTCATGTGTTTTTTTAATCATTTCACGTTCCGAAAGCACGAGAAACATATTAATTTTCGGCGCAGAAGGAAGAAAAATTAGCAATTGGGATAAATTCACTCGCTATAGAGACCTACTAAGGCAATATGAGTCAAAGTTAGACTGAAACTGAAATGACTAACTGGTGGTTTTTTCTGTTATTTTCAAAAGCAGATAATCTAATAAAGGTATGTTACTGCAGTATCCACCAGTGTACGTCATAAAATCCGGTTTTGGTCCAGATTTTTAAATTCCATTGTTTTTTTATTATTAGAATTCGTCTAAGTCGTTTCGGCGTTCGCTTTTTTCCTGGTTACCACGACCAAACATTTGTCCCACGGTGTTCGTATGACGGTTGTGGTGTGTAAATTTAACCGCGATTAAAATTAGCAACCACCAAGTTTATAACGCAGTGAGACTGAAAACTGAAAAGACTGAAAATAGTTATTTCTGAGCACGAAACGGACGTTTTCGCCGGCGCGCAAGGCTCAGTGAGCGAGCGAACTGTAATAGATTAGGCTTTTGCGCCTTTAAATGTACGGTAGCAATTATGCAAATTCCAATGCAAATGAAAAAATACACCATTTCTACATGTGTTTCGTACCACCACGGTATGACTTTGTTGGTATTTAAGGTGAACCACGACTGAGTTTAGATATAACACATTGGCCAAACAAAAATATCACCACCGTGTTACGAATGTTACACAGTCGTAACCTGGAAAAAAGCTAATCGGATTTAATTAACGCTGCTGGATACCGCGGTAACATATTTTCGTTAGGTTAAATTCAGTTTTTGACTAAGGACTTTCACCCCCACGAAAGGTCGTATCAGGCTCAAGGGTCCGCTAGGTACCACCTTTTGTGGGTGCGGAGTGAAAGTCCCCAGCCAAAAGCTGAATTAAAACTAAAAAGATCCGGTAGTGAACCTTGGGGTTCCGCCCTTAGTTTTCTAAGGCCCCCGCCAGTTTAAACGTTTTTAGCAACTTATGTTGTTATTGATTCGCTGGGTTCATTATTTTGATCCAAGAGACAGCTCTGAAAGCAATCGCTCATATATCTTCATTAGATTTTTCTAAAATATATTTATTTTGGTTTTATAAAATAATTCAAAAAGATAATGAAAAATTTGACGTCACTTTATAAGCTGATGAGAGTAGATTTAATCCCGAGTATTTGTTTGATAAAGTGACGTCAGATTCTCGTGATTTGAGTGGTTACCTAATGGGTGACATTTTTTAATCCAACTGTTGCAGCCACGTTGAGTTTGCCTTTAGTTCATATTTTGACAACATATGAACCTAACCGGCATAACAATTATGGGTTAGGCGCCCTAAAACAAAATTAAAATTTATTGCAAAATAACTGAATTTTATTTAATTTTTTTAAAACTTAGTAAATTCAAAACAATAAAAGAATAAATAAATCCAAGCATTTTTGATATTTTAAAGCATTGTTTTAAGATTTTTTTTAAACATTTAGATTTTGTGTATGTAGATTGTAAGGTTTGTAAGGTGTAAGGCCTAACCATCAAAACAAATCAGCTAAAATTCTTGAAATAGATGTATTATAGTTTGATAAACAAAATACGTTCGCAATCTTATCCTTTCTTTTTCATAACTCTCATTAAAATATGGTTTTGAAATAAAGTCGACTGTAAACGTGAAATGGTCTTTACGAACGTATTTTGTGAGAATTTTATTGTGAGGATTATTTTGGATTACATACTATTGAAATAAAAATGGAAATTTCCTTAAAATCTTTGCCAAATTTTATCATTTTCATAAATTAATAAATTTAAATAAATTTTCTAAATTAATTGGCGTGTTTATATTTTGTTTTAATATTGATATTCCTAAATATATTTGGACAGTAAATTATAAAATCGTGACAATATTAAAAAACCGTTCGACATTTTATTCGATTTATTTCGTCTGTGACGCCTTGTGGTATGATCGGAACGTGATAATATATATCTATACAGAGAATGCTATTATAGGCGGCTAGGGAAAAACTTCCGAAGCGAACGCTTAATTGAAGAGGGCCTGAAGCTGTAAGCTGAGTTGAGTCCGGAGAGCTTAGCGCCCGCAAAGACAGAAGATGGATAGAAAGGTGAAATTTTTTTTATTAGTTTGCATTAAAACTGTACGGTTTTCAAGCTAATTTTTACGATTATTCAAAACAAAAGTTTTAATTATTTAATTAAAATTTTAATATTCACAGAGACCTAAAATGAATTCGATCGAGGTGCAATTAGCGCTGTGTTCAAGTAACAAATTTTTCTTGAGAAAGTTTCTTGTGTAGAGAACAATGTGGCGTACAGTAACGTACTAACAATTGGTTATATTAACACTGGCAACTTTTTTTTATTTTTCTGGCTTTCGCGTTCATTCTTTATTTCTTCTTGACTGTGAGCGGTTACGCCCTTATAATTGAGCAGAAAGATTTTAGTTTTTGGATTTAAAAATTTAATTTTAATATTTAAAAAAGTATTAGATAAATTGTATTTTAAAAAGTGTTTTATGTTTAGACAAAATAAAATACTTAATGTTCCTTAAAAAATTTTTACTTCTTTTAATCATTGTTGTCACAGTGAATAAAAAATGAACATTTTTAATCATTAAAACTGTTATTAACTTGTTATGATTGACTTTGTGCAGGCCTTTCACGCTAAAACGAGATGGATACAAAAATAATAATGCGTACACAAAAAATTTGTCTGCAAGTAGTTTTTCTAGCAATATTTAGGAAGCATCAATCTGGGAAATATTATTTTTAAATCAACAATGTTTTCGTCAAACTGTGGTGCAAGGCGTGAAATCAGTCCCGCCAACTGGTTAATGCTTTAATTTAGGGGGTTTTTTTCGACATAAACCTAAAACTTTTCTAATAGACTAATAACGATTAAAACCTGAAATAGATTCCAATGTAATTTTCTTTTGTATTTAGGTCTTGTAATTTTGACAATTAACCGATCGGGGGTGTCTTGGAAACCGATTAGGGTAAAAATCCTAGTTAAAATCCCAAAATGAGACCCAAAACGTTGAACGGTTGGCATAATCACAGGAAGATCATCGGACAGTCGCCGGATGATCCTCGGAAAGTCATCGGACAGACCGAAACTTCTATTTTCTGCAACAAGCCGCTGGAATCACAAGCCAAAGCTTCAAATGACAAACTGTGGCTGCCTTCAGTGGTAAAAATTATAAACCTATTTTTTAATAATTGTTTTTATAGCAGAAAAACTTTGAATTGAAAAGTTAAGATTAGCAACTGTTTTACTAAAAATACTAAAAATTCCATAATAGTTATTTTTAAACAAAGTTTTTTTGTCAGTTTTCCAGCTTCTAAAACGACATGTTTTTCAACGGTATAAAATTTTAAAACTTCAAGATATTTTGTATCGCAGTATAAAAATGATAATGAAAAAAAATTTAAAAAACAATGAAAGAAATTAAAAACAAACTTCTTCATATAGTCTATTTTTTCCTCCGTTTTTGGCTTTTCAAACTAAAGTTTCGTAGCTCCGAATCAATTTTTGTTCTGTAGCTGCGGAGCTCCTTTTCGAACTTCCGTCATATACTAACTAGCGATTTAGCATTCATTCATTATAGCTTTCTTACAGCTATACGGAGTCATTAGTATACTAAAGCTATAGTTAAAGTGCTTTAGACCTAAGTTTAGGTGCGGCGAAATTGTAATTATCTAGTAAAAGCTTGACAAAAAGAATAGGAACGGCAAACGTTAGCTTTTGCAACGAAAATATTAGAAATAACAAAAAAATATTAACTGTTGTCACCAAACCAAAAATATATTATGTCATGAGATTGATTATGTCGTCATCATTTTTTTTGACGGAGTGTTTAGACGTAGTTTTTAACTGAATTTAATATTAAATTTAAATTTAATGTTAAACAGAAAAAAACTAACTGTCAAAAAATTATGTAACGGTCATGTTTTTAAATAAATTTTTTAATACATGCGTTTTAAGTTAAAATCTAACATTAAGCTGGAAATTTATATTTCTACAATTTAAACCATCAAACACATGTTTTCAGCTATTTTGCGAAAAAAATTATTGAAATTGTCTATGTGCACGAGAACAATATTAGATTAGTCTTTATATAACATGATATTTTTCACTCCATCGTCTGGTAACAATATAGGTAATTTTAAGCATATTAAAAGCAAAAAAGTTTTAAATAATAAAATCCGAAGGTCTTTTTTCGAGCGATTGATTATCCAGGATGAAGATGTTTATCTTGATTTTTACAAAAAAAAACATGATATTCTGGCTTTCTATTTTAAATTGGAAAGCCAGAATTTTTTTTTAAGTATTTAAGCTCGTATTTGTTTATTCGTATTTTTAAGCTTGCTTAGAGACAAAAATCAACATTCTTTTCAAGACAAAATTTTTTAAAAGACAAAATTCAGAAGCAATGTGAAAACAAAATGTAAAATCAAAATGTGAATCAGTTTCCAGGAGGAAAATTTCCATGGATGTTTTTTTCCAAGTTCAATCCCCTTAAAACATTTCCTGAACTGTTAGCTTTCTAATGATACCCCAGTTTAGCACAATCTATTTTGTGGTTTGGGAAGAAAGTTAGTCTCATTTGAAAATGCCTTATTCATAAATATATCCAGCATAAGCTCCAAATAGTTTTCCTGCTCCAAATACTAAAAGTAATAGTTTTCCTGGAGGAAGGTATGTAGGGAATCAAAAAAATTAGTGCTGGACACAAGTAATGAGGCAGTAAAATAGGTACGGGTTTTTTAGAGCCACAGGCAGGGAACCTGGAGCCATCGGAATTTCTTGGGAACTTGGAGCTATGAGCAATGGGAACTTGGAGCTATGAGCAATGGGAACTTGGAGCCTTTAAGACAAAACTGGTTTGGGGTTAGATTTATGTTTCGCTTAGGCTTAGGTAAACGTTTTAGCGATTTTAATTTGTGGCTCCAAGTTCCCATCTTAGGGCTCCAAGTTCCCCACTTATGGCTTCAAGTTCCCAATTTTTGACTCCAAGTCCCAGCTCCAAGTTCCCAAAGCTCCATTGACCCTAAATCTTAAAATATGCTTTAGAGGAAGGTTGGTGGGAAGTTGTTGGCAGGTATACCGCTGCTTTATGCTAAAGCATAAAACACACCTAGGTATCAAATAGATATAAATTGAAAGCAGAAAGACAGATAAGAATAGCTTGGAGGCAGGTATTAAAAATGAAAATTTAGTTCTGGGACAAAAAAAATTTAATAGAAAAAGGCAAATAGCAATAAAAATTCAGGTAATCTATATTTAACCAAGTACACCGTAATCACAGTCTTATCGCTTCGTTTGGACTATGAATCAGTTTTCTATATTAAACTTTAAAACGCATGTCGTCGTTACTACGGGAAAATAAGCCGCAATTTGTAAAAAAATACATGCGACTGTGACTCATTTTACATTTCTAACAGTATGCTACTAACTACGAAATGAGTCACAGTCACGTAAATTTTTTAATGACAGTGGCCCATTTTGCCGTCGTAACGACGATGTGTTTGTTTGACCAATGCACTCGTGGTTGTTGTGAATAATCATCAAAAACCGCATTTAAGCATGTTTCAAAATGCGAAAGGTGAATAAGCTTATATACAAATAAGCCGCGTAAAGACTAAAATATAGTCACTCTAAACATTTAAACGCCCCAACGGTCAAATATAGTGTAATGTAAACTCAGAATATATTTCTTTATGCAATAAATTAAAACTCAAACGCCCTCCCGTGAGAAATAATAATTTGTTTGAAAGCAAAGTGCAATCAATCTCTTATGAAAACATCAAAGTCTAGGACATTTTTGACCTTCACATCAATTTCTTATACATATGATGGAGTTGTGGTCAATTGTCGATTTTGCCGTAAGATTTTTGTTTTATTTCACTTTTACTCCGTGAGTTATGGCCGGTTGTTTTAATTGCCGTAAAACAAAAGGTCAAAATATTCTCGTAAGAAGTTGATACTTTTCAGATCTGTGAAATTTTTCAATTCTTGTTTCTTTATAAACTTGCGGTAAATAAAGCAAAAATATATGTTTTTATAAATAATTTTTAGATTTGGGTTATTTTGTAGCCAAAAAACAAATTTTTTTGTTTTGTTTTTATTAATTTTATTTTGTTAAAATTTTAATGCACCGAACTGAAGAAAATTGCTTTTCTAACTAATAGATCATAAGAAACCATGTTTGGTTAATTGACTGCTCTTGCATCAAAAAAGATTTTAAATTAAAAACAATATTGAACAAAATAGACATGAACAACAAGAATTTGTACCACGTAAGAATTTTACGAAGGCTAAAATGCAATATAGTATTCATGATCACGTCATATATGTTTTGCTCTTTGGAAACAGTGATGGGAGGAGCTAAACATTGGAGATCTCCACGTTTATTGGAGATCAAATTTTTTCTCAAACGCTAATTGGCTGATAGTGATTGTGTAACGTCATAACTCTGTGAAGATTTTTGACACTGAACAGTTTCCGTTTAAATGGAAAGTTATAACCATCGTGACTTATTTGTGTATTGAAAAATATGCAATGAGGCTCAATATTAAATTAATTTAAACTTCTTTTTTATAATAAACCTGAAACGGTAACGAAATCGATTTATACTCGGTTTACGATGAATTGAAAAAAATCAATTGTACTTAATTTAAAACGATATCATCTTTTTGTGAAATATTTTTCATACTACTATATTACAAATGAACACTTTTAGCATGAAGAATTTTATCGACAATGTTTAACTAATTTATGCAATTACTTTTATAACCGACAGAATGAACGCTTCTACTATTAAAAATGGATGAAAGTTTTCATAAGTCATTCCGCAATAAGTATAAAGATAGGTTTTTAACGCACTAATAATTATAAACTGTCATATGTTTAGTTTTTTCCACATTTAGAATATTTTTATTGTATGATGCAATAACGCGATATATAATCTTATATAATAAAATAAAATATGTAAAAGTTGTGTGGAATAAATTCGCTAAATTTTTACTTCGTATACCCAGAAGCATGCGTAAATATTGCTGTGTTTATTTTTCAAGCAGTCATAAACAAGTTGCAAAGGATTTGTTCTGCAAAAATGACTAAAGAGATAAAAACACACAAGGCCTAGTTTAACGTGTGTAGCTTTAAAATTATATTATTGAGTTTTTTTTTTTTGAAATGTTTCGTATTCTCACGCTTTCTGTCAATTTATTACATCATTGCAAATTACTATTTTGCCATCCAGCTTTAACAGCGAAAGATTGAGATAATTTTCCTAAATAGATTTTTTTTTTGAGTTTTTATAATTGTCAATTTTTATACCTTTTTGTTTTGAATTAATTTAAAGAAAAGTTCAATTTTTTAATATTAAGCAAGTTGGTAGGCATAGATTGAAACTTTTAGAAGTTTATTTTACACATTCAAAATTTTTGGTTACGCCGAACATGGCCATTTTACAACGGTGAAATATATTGTGAAGACGGATTTAATGTCGATATATAGAACCGAAAGAACTTACAGCTGGAACTTGGAACCGAAAGTAGAAATCGCTAACTGTTTGAGCCTAACAAACAGCTTAAGGTAGAACACCACAGTTATGACGAATTTCACTAAAAGTTAGATATCGTCTTAGATACTATTTTTTGTCTGACAAAAGTATAGTGCAATCGAAAGCTCAGATTATGATGTATCTACCGGTAATAATTTCATTGTTTATCAGCTGTTCTATTTTGGGATATATTTCAATGAATTTAAAGCTCAAAAAACAGTTTTTGGCCATTTAAAAAATTTGATTCATTCAGTTTTTTCCGCAATTTTATAGAAAGTTAAAGAAAAAAACGGGGCAACTTTTAGATGTGGTTTGGAGTAAAACGTAATTCAAAATTTTTAGAAAATAAAAAAAATCCTGAATTAGTTTTTTAATCTAATACAATTCAAAGTATTGATTAGACTTGTGTCTAACTATTTCGAAACTTTCATTAAAATTTGAGCGAATCAAATTTTTTAATTTTCGTTCACTTTTTTTTAATTGACGCCGAGAAACTACGCTTGAACCTTTTTTTTAAAAGTAGCTTTTAAGTAATAAATCTCAATTGACCCAGTAGCCGAGTGGTTAGTACGTGGGGCTTGGATCGTCGGATCCTTGAGATGGAGTCTTCGCTGGTCTATAATTTTAACGTCTAAAAAAATTTTTTTTTAATTTTTAGCTTTTTAATTAAAAAAAGTGTTTTATTATTCAAGATACTCTAAATTAAAAAATTAAAAAAATAAAATATATTTGGTAATAAATTTTATTTATGTTTTGTATTTTTGACATGTATTTTTTGATGTTATTTGATGATTGTGGAGGATAACATTTTTTTACAAAAAAAATGAATGTCAAAAATTGAATCAGCAGGTCTAGTTACTTTAGTAAAAATTAATTAGTAAGGATCTGCCGTCAAAATCTAACTGTGGTTTTCTACCTTAAACCAAAACCCAAGCATTTTTATATTAAAGGCTCCAAGTTCCCATTTTTCACGGTTCCAAATTCTTAAACTTTTCAGATGCTGTAAATTCCCTACTTATGGCTTCACAGACCATACATGGGCAAGTTGGTCCGGAGTGGGGGGTGAAACCCCAAATTAGGGGGGGGTTAAAATCCGAAAAACGCAAAATACTAATATAGTATTTTTTTCTGGAGTGCATTTTACCCTATCGTTTTTCGATTTTGAAAAAAAGGTAAAAAACGCAAACTTTAGGTCAAAAAGCCCTTTTTATTGCATTTTTGAGCTTTTTATTGCTTAAAACATTCATTTTGACCTCAAAACTTAAGTTTGGAGGCAGTTAGTAGTCATTTTAAAGACATTTATTTTCTTTATTTTTCCAAAATTGGGGGGTTACCTTTCCCCACCCACTTCTGAGTGGGGGAGGAGGGGTTAAACCCCTCTTCTCAGAATTTGGCGGGGGGGGGGTTAACCCTCCCCCAACCCCCCTCCCCGTGCCCATGTATGTCACAGACTACGTACCTGAAGCCGTCAGATAGTTTTTTCTGGGTTAATTTTTTTCTATATTTATAATATTGTTGTAAACTTCTTTTAAATTTTATGTGCATAAAATTCACTTTCTTTCAGAGCGATTCTTCTTCAAGCCGAAATGTTCCACCAGACATTGACAACCCAGTCAGACTTTCTACCTCATTTCCCGCCAAACCACCGGCTAACCGTCGTCCCCACCATGTGAAGTCTCTGGAAAAACAGAGACAGTTCGTCGCTCAGCGTTTGACTAAATTTCAAAAAATGAACCCCAAGGTCTACGCTGATTGCATAGTCAGACCGGCTTTGCAGGTGAGTTAAATTGAGCATTTTTACATAATGAAATAATTTGCATACGATGTAGTTTAATTTGCATAAGCTTATGGGTTGCAAGCAGCTGATTAAACGATCTAATATGTTTAGTATTTTTTGCGTAGGTTTCGAAAAATAAAAAAATTGGTAAAGGTCCTTTTCAAACCGCAATCTTACTTATTTGAGATTCGTATTAAACAATTAAAACGAAGAAATGTAAAATTAAATTGTTATTAGCAGGTACAAGAATATATAATAAAAGAGAATGTCCGACTGTACATTAAACTTTTGACCAAAATTTTTCAAAAAAACTCGCACTTTCGAATTCATGTGCGACTTTTCCCGCAAAAATCCGCCATTTTCTACTAGTTTTCCCGCACTGCGAGTTTTAACACAGTGTTAGTTTTCTTGCAGTGGGGACTGCGACTTCTTTCGCACTCTATGCTGCTTTATTTGCACTGCGATTATTTTCACACTGCGAGTCTTGCTGCACAACAAAAAAATTAAAACAAAGTGGAGCGAAAATTTTGTGTTTAGATGAGTAAAAGTCGTTTTTTTTACCTTAAGATGTTAAAACTTTTTAGTTTTAATGAAATACAGTAACTCTCCAACGTTTTAAAATTAAATAAAACAACTTTTGATGTGTTTTACACTATTTAAAATGATCACCAGCGTCTGTATTTTTTTGTTATCCAGTTAGACTCGCAGTGCTAAAATAATCGCAGTGCGAATAAAGCAGTATTGAGTGCAAAAGAAGTCGCAGTCCCCACTGCGAGAAAACTAACACTGTGTTAAAAATCGCAGCGCGGGAAAACTAGCAGAAAATGGCGGATTTTTGCGAAAAAAGTCGCACACGAATTTGAAAGTGAGACTTTTTTCTCAAAATTTTGGTCAAAAATTTAGTGTACAGACGGACATTCTCTTGTATTATATATTCTTCGTAGGTAACAGCAGAGGCCACACTCAACAAGGCTGTAATTTTTTTCTCGCTAATCTATGACGAATAGGTATTAATTTACGGAAGTTAGTTAGTTTCGTTCCTTTAGAGCCATAGGTGGGCAGCCTACCGGATTTTGGGGGGTATACCCGACCCCCAAATTTTGGGGAGGGGGTGTCCCAGAATTTTTTTTGGGGCATACCTCAAATACCCCATTTTTAGCATTTTTAGTACTCGGACCCCCTAAATTTTAGGGGGGTGTCCGGGGTACCCCCAAATTTTAGGGGGTATCGGCTATAATCGGGATTTTTAGAGGGGTAAACCCCCCAACCCCCCCCCCCCCCTGCCCACCTATGGTTAGAGCCGAACATGTCAGTTTTGGAGCCGAAAATTTGAAGTCGCTAAAAAGTTGCATATACCTAACCATAAATACTAAATCTAAGCCCAAATTATTTTTTTTAAATATTCACTCAATGTTCCTATTTGCAGATTTTAGTTTTTTATACATACGGCTTCAAAGAGCCCTTCTGTTTGCACCTGTGGCAGAGATTCTTGCTTCAAATAAGTTTATTTTCGCTGTTCCTTTGGCTGTTAGGAAATGATTCCATTTTAACCTTCGGGTCCACGATCTTTATTAGGAGCGGCAGAACTGCGACAGATCTGCCAGCAAATAATAATGCAGGGACTTCTGTCACGCTTTTCTCCTTGCCGTTTGACGACGACATTATCTGTGTGGATAATGCTGGCTGCAGGCATCCCGCGTAGAAAATTTTACCGACAAACTGTCTCAAGTTCCTCCGTAACCCTCCTCCTTTATCCTGGCTTGCCACAGGCACTTTATAAACAGTGGCGGAGTTTTCAAATACCCCTTACCAGCGTTATCGCCACAGTGACACTGTTTGTCCGACAAAACCCATTTATATTTGGTGAACCCATGAATTTCAAGGATTAAAAGTAAACGGAACTTAGTTCCTTTGCAAAATTATTATAACCTCAGAGTCCCAAAACTAAACACATTAAAGCTAAAAAAATGGCACAGGCTTGAACTCGGCTTTTGTTTGGGTTTTAAAAACTGTATAAACACACAGTTCCAAATTTATATTTAAAAACTACAATCTTCTTTATATGTCCGGCTTTAAGTTCCCCGGACTCTTAGTTCCCTGGGTTAATGGTTAATTTTTTTAGTATTTTCTGGCGACACTCTGCGATCTAAAGGTGGGCTCGGAAAGCCGGCAGCGTTTGGGTCTCCGGTACCCTAAAGCCCCGGAAGTGAGCCGGCTGCTTCTAAAGCTGAACGACGAAAAGCCGATAAGTGCCGCCTCCAGCGAACCCAACGCTCTACTCTCGGCCCTCAAGGTAAATAAACTTTGAAAAATCGAAAATTAGTGAATTTAGCGAACCCAACCCAAATAATCAATTCATACCTTAAAACCGAAACAACATGCTGTATATTTTATGTCAGGTGTACAGTATTAGTATAATCTGCTTTAAGACTTATTATTCCCAGTAACCGCAATATTAAAAATTATAATTTATCTTGTAAAAATCTAAATTTATCTAGGAAATAAAGTAAATTTATCTATGGTTGAATTATATCTGGTTGACGCTGAAAATTAGAATGCAGACATGAGGGGACCAATTAAAATTGTGCGGTAATAACGTGTTTTTTTTAAAACAAATAAGAACGCAGATTTTTTTTTAATTCCACCTTTTCACAAAATATACAAAAATTAACCAACTTTAGCCCTTAAAAAATTTGCATTTAGGTTACAAATTAAGTAATTTGATAAATAATTATTAAAATACAGTTTTTAATCTTTGTTATTAAACCGCTTTAGTGAAAATTTTTGAATGTTTTTGTTGTTAAATAGTCAATTCAATACTGCGAATATCGCGGTCAGCTAGATTTTATTTGCCCATTGTAAAAATCTACAACCTAGTAATAATCTTACCTTCCAATTGAAATGCTCAGATGAGCTGATTTTTTAGAACAAACTTAATTTACTGGATAAAAATAATATATAGACTAGTTCTGAATAAGCGTCTTTTACTGTACAAGAGAGGGTACAAAAAGAAAAAAATAAAATTTGAAAAAATCGTAGTTTTCTTAGTTTTTTTTAGTTTAAACCTATGCTTAATTAAAATTGCTACACGATGATATTTTCACAATGTTAAAGTGCTTTAATATATCAGTTTGTGCTAAATAAGTTTTGGTTTTTTGATTAAACATCACAATAGTTAGAAAACATCACTAAAATAGTATTTTCGTGAACAATGATTTTGAATTAGCAAAAATAAAGTGGAAATTGGTGCTTTGAAACTAATTTCAAGCCAACATATGGTTTTTTTTAATGTTTTGATTGTAAAATTATTTAAAATTTAAAAATTAATTTTAAAAAGTCCATTCCAAACTTTTAAATAAAGCATTTTCTGTAATTGAAACATTAAAATGTGGAAATACCTACGAAGCGGCTAACAACTAAAAATGCTCCAAAAATGCTTTTTCTTTTGAAATATTAAGAAATATTTAAGAAATTTTGAAGGGAAGAAGTCGATATATTAAACCAATAAATATTTATATGAAATATTTTAAACCGTAAAATGTACTACGCTTTAGTCGCTCGCTGTTTCCCAATTTCCTCCCTAAATATGATTGTCGCTAGCTGTATTGTACCCTCTTCGTACACTAAAAAACCCTTATTCAAAACTAGTCAATAAAATTATACAACAAACAAGGCATAGAAGATAAATGTAGTGCAAAACTTATATGTAATAATGATAAGCATCTATTTTTAATGCAAACACGATTACAAATTTTTTACAAAACACTACTATAAAACTAAAATAAAATAAAACTATTACATAATATACCTACAAACTATGGTGTTTTGGACATAAATTTAAGACGTCTTTAAGTTTAAGAATGTCATTATCCCAAGCTGTGGCCATTGGAAGAGGAAGTTGCTCCGGAGTTCCGGATCTCTACCTCTTTAACGAACGATTTAAACCTTAAAAATTTTTTTTTGGGCTTCTATAAACTCCCCGCCTTTTTTCGCTTCATTTTATATATTTTTTTATTTTTTAAACTCTAAATATGGTTTCAGTTTTTTATCTGCATGTTTCGGCTAGTTTTCATTGTTTGTAATATTTAAAAAAATTTACTTTAAGAAATTTTGACAAAATAATCTATGGCAGTACCTTTTTATTATTCACTTAATTAGCGCAAAAATAGGGCGAAACTACGAAGCTTTAAAAAACGGAGCTCCAGTCCGGAGCTTCAGAGCTCGTATTTCCATGATCACTTATTTTGTACTTTACATGTTTATTTAGGAAATTCTCGCGACGTTTCCGGGAGGAATTTTCGAGGACCTCTCCGAAAAGTTTCTGGAAATCTCACTGGAATCCAAACTGTCAATTGTTTTTGTATATTTGCACGGGTAGGTGGTACATTTATAATATTCTTGTACCGTCTAAAAAAAACACTACACGACCTACGGAGTGGCGAAAGGTCAGAGTGCTGGCCGGCCCGGCTCGGCTTGGGAAATTTCCGGCCCGGCCCGGCCTGGGAAATTTCCGGCCCGGTCCGGCCTGGGAAATTTCCGGCCCGGCCCGGCCTGGGAAATTTTCGGCCCGGCCCGGCCTGGGAAATTTCCGGCCCGGCCCGGCCTGGGAAATTTCCGGCCCGGCCCGGCCTGGGAAATTTCCGGCCCGGCCCGGCCTGGGAAATTTCCGGCCCAGCCCGGCCTCGAAAATTTCCGGCCCGGACCGGCCCGAAAGTTAAAGTGCCTTTGTAGCACATCGAATAAAAAATTATTTAAATGCTGCCCTAACTCTGACAGTTGTTGCGTAGTTAGAAGTACCTTATTCCGGGTGCTCAGTGTGGGGCCCTGAAAACATAATCATAGAAAAACAATTTTACGAAAAAATGAAGATTTTTCTTAGATATCCCAAAAGAACTTTTGTCGACACTGCCATATTTTGTAGGGGTCTGTCGACACTTCCTTATTTCCTCTGCCAATTTGTTTATCTTATCTGTCGCAGTCCACGTAATTTGGTGGAATACATGTGTTCACCAATTATTAAACCAATGCTGCACTAATTCAAGCTTTTGTAGTGTTTTTAGCAGTGACTTATGCTGGGTGCGCAATACTGTGCCCTAGAAGCATCGTTTTATCAAAAATATATAATATACCGAAAAATGTGCAACTCCTATATAAAAAAGTACGGAAAAGTATGCCATTATAATGAGCCTCTCCATTTAAATGGCACTCTCCATTATAATGGCATAGTAGTTATTTTAATTCGGCGAACTAAACTGGAGAGGAAGCCATTATAATAGCCATTTATTGATTTAATTTCACTTCATATATACTCACAAGGTAGTGTAATACTGTCCGGGTCGCATGAGTTTTTTCGTGTTGGACAGAATTAAACCAACACGGCAAAACTCGTTCGGCTCGGACAGTATTACTCTTGTGAGTATATATGAAGTGAAATTAAATCAATAAATGGCTATTATAATGGCTTCTTCTCTATTTTAATTCGCCGAATTAAAATGGCCACTATGCCATTATAATGGAGAGTGCCATTTAAATGGAGAGGCTCATTATAATGGCATACTTTTCCGTACTTTTTTATATAGGAGTTGCACATTTTTCGGTATTTCCGTTTTTTTTTATTTCCGTATTTTCCGTAGAGACACTGCCCTTTTTTTCAGGTCGCTCTCGACACTGCCCTATTTTTCGGTTGCTCTCGACACTGCCCTATTTTTCAGGTTGCTCTCGACACTGCCCTTTTTTTCAGGTTGCTCTCGACACTGCCCTATTTTTCAGGTTGCTCTCGACACTGACCTATTTTTCAGGTTGCTCTCGACACCGCCCAATTTTCAGGTTGCTCTAGACACTGCCCTATTTTTCAGGTTGCTCTCGACACTGCCCTATTTTTCAAGTTGCTCTGGACACTGCCCTATTTTTCAGGTTGCTCTCGACACTGCCCTATTTTTTGGTTGCTCTCGACACTGTCCTTTTTTTCAGGTTGCTCTGGACACTGCCCTATTTTTCAGGTTGCTCTCGACACTGCCCTTTTTTTCAGGTTGCTCTCGACACTGCCCTATTTTTCAGGTTGCTCTCGACACTGCCCTATTTTTCAGGTTGCTCTCGACACTGCCCTATTTTGCAGGTTGCTCTCGACACTGCCCTATTTTTCAGGTTGCTCTCGACACTGCCCTATTTTTCAGGTTGCTCTCGACACTGCCCTATTTTTCAGGTTGCTCTCGACACTGCCCTATTTTTTAAGTTGCTCTCGACACTGCCCTATTTTTCAGGTTGCTCTCGACACTGCCCTATTTTTCAGGTTGCTCTCGACACTGCCCTATTTTTCAGGTTGCTCTCGACACTGCCCTATTTTTCAGGTTACTCTCGACACTGCCCTATTTCCTGCGCCAGTTCGTCTACCTGATTTGCCGGAGTTTGCGCAACCTGGTGGAGCAGTCCAGCGGCGGTTGGGTGGACGCCTACACGGACCTCCTCATGTCTTTCACCCCCGTCCTGTTCCCGACGGCCGTGGGGGATCTGGAATCCTACCTGCGCGCCGCCCGCCTCACCCTGGTCATGGTGGACTGTTGCGATCAGGTGTTCAAGCCAGTCGTATGGCTGGACGAAAACGCAAACCCCTTCGATCCCGCCTCGGAAGACGAACTTTTCTTTTGTCGTAAGTCTTCTTAAGTCGTTGATTTTTTTGTTTTTTTTTTGTTTTTTTTTTTTGAAGACTACCTTATATTGTCTTGGGTTTTTTTGAAGATCAGCTTTTTTTTGTCTCGGGTGTTTTTAAAGACCGGTTTTTTTATGTTTTGTTTTAAAAAACACATTTTTTTGTTGTAAATTTTTTTTTAAAGATCACCCTTGTTTTTGTTGTAATATTTTTTCGAAGACCCGCCTTTTTTGTCCTTTTTTTTGTTTTTAAGACCATTTTTGCTTTTGAGTTAAGGTTTCTGTTTTCAATACTACTTTTTGTGTATTGCGATTTTTTTAAACCCCGCTTTTTTGTCCCAGATTTTTTCTTTTTGAAAACTACCTTTTTTGTAGTCAGTTTTTTTAATATAAGTTATTTTTTATCGTGAGTTTTAATTTAAAAAAGTAATTTTTTTGACAATTAATGATGTTTAAATAAATAAATTACTGATCAGATAATTATTGAAGTACTTTAGAAATTCTTGTTTTATGGGTAATAAGGAAATACCGTTTAACACCCACAAAGATTTTTAGACTTTACACAAAAAAGGGCGTACGTTTGAAAATAACCGTTAATAGCGATCATAAATAAGTTGTTCTGTCATAAAATTTTAACTATGTTAAATTTTAACTCTTTATAGTTTTAAGTATGAGTCAAAATGTTAGATTGTAAATTTTTTTTTCGAGGTCGTTTATGATTTAGATAATATAATAAAAATCCGTCTTTACGCCTTTTAAAAGATTTTAAAACACTAATAAATTTTAAAATTGTTAGCAAAGTTAACACAACTTAATTTTTTTTAATTACCTACTTATTCTTTATTTACAATAAATATATATATTTTTTGTTTAAAACGAAATAAAGATAGAAGTAAAAATGAGACTAAAATAATACTAATTACTTATCTGGTTTTGTAAACAAAAATTTCACAGCCCAGTGAAGACCATAATTAATGAATGTTAAAAAAATTTCTGAAATTTTAAACAGACAGAAACATTAATCAAATCAGATATGCATTCTAATGTATGTTAAAATAAAAATACGACACATCAATATAAACAGAAAAATTTTAACACGTCAATTGACCTTTTAAATTGCAGGATTCATTATTGATATGGGACTTTATCAATCCAGACATAAA
This sequence comes from Microlaimidae sp. YZB2_3, assembly GCA_030248175.1. Lineage (NCBI taxonomy): Eukaryota > Metazoa > Nematoda > Chromadorea > Desmodorida > Microlaimidae > Microlaimidae sp. YZB2_3. The sequence goes on along the minus strand of JASAMX010032138.1, from coordinate 5,913 downwards.
AAGTAAAACTTTAAGGATATTAACTATAAAAATCGAAAGAATCTCGAGTGGTGCAAAAATTCAGTATTATGTCCAAAACGGATGTTTTAAACGTTTGTGTTTCAAACGCTGAATTCTCGGTTTGTTATATCTGGTTATAGCTGCAATTTTGCATGGCGTAACCTTTGTTGGCTAAATATAGGACTCAATTAATCGCACATGCCCAATTTATTTAATTTTATAGGGTACAAAACTTAGTTTTTTATTAGAAACATAAAGCTGAGATAACTTGGAGCTGGAATTTAAAAATCCGTACCCGTACCTGTCTATTTTTTATGTATGTGCATGTCTCAGGCAAAAGAAAGCAAAATAAAAATACAATACAATACTGTATTTTTAGAAATATTTGCGAGTCTGAACAAATTAGAGGCGGAATTATCAGACTCTGAGGAATATCACGATAGCGACTCTAATTCGGACATCGAATCGGTCGGTAGTTCCCGTTTCATCGTGCCTTCTAATCAAGACTTCTATCAGTTCGCATATTTGGAACCAGCCGCTCACGATATTACATGATAAGGAATATAAAACGTATCAAAAACGAAAAAAATTCAAGCCAAAGTTAGCTCGCAAAGATGTGCATTAAAAAATGTTTGGAGCGACGATGTATCTCCTTCAAAAAAGTGACAAATAAGCATTTGGAAAAGATTCAAGTGAAGATTTCAAGTGACGATATAGTTTATGTTTTATGGGAAAATGTTTATATAAATCGCCTCTGCTCGCTGAAATTACTTTTGAGCAAATGTACTTTTTCGTAGCGACGTGTGCGTACTCAACCTTTTTCCTCTGCATATCATTTTTATAAGACTTAGCTTTTAAACATATTTTCAATATATTCTGCCTGGTATAGTAAAAAGTACGGTATTGATTGATTACGTAACTTAATGAAACGTCATTTACAAATTACAGCTGAATTAATATAAAAAAATTCGATATTTTAAAAGATTCTATGTAAGAAGGAGGTTTCAGCGTAAAGTTAATCTGGTATTTTCACCCACATAAAATCTTAATATTATTTTTTTTCTTTAATACGAAAGGAATTAAAACAAACAACATATTAAAGTTATTGGCTCGAAATGCCTTAAGAATTGTTTTTAACAGTAGCACCTTAAAATCCAAAATTAAAGTCATACACTTTTTGACAGTCCAATGTAACTTCATTAGTTTAACTATAATTTATGCGCAAAATCATATGCACTCGAGTTGTCGTGTTTTCTGTGTTGCTTACTTTATTACCCGGCATACTGTAATTTTATAACGTACAACGAGGTCCGTATAACCTGTGTGTAATTACACGTAAGTTTTATTTCGGGTATAGTAAAACACCTGCATATTAGAGATGTTCCCTGGAACTTCAGTCCTTTGGAGCTCCGGAGCTCCACTAAATTTTGTGTGTTATTTTGTATGCTATTTAGAGAGCAAGATTATATATTATATTAAAAAAAGTTTTCAAACCCATATTAAAAACGTTAGTAGTAGTTTTAAAAATTCAGCTGAAATAATAATTATTAAACATATTTTGAGGTTAGTAAAAAATCATTCGGCATTCAAGCACCGGTGCGGGATCTTTAGAGCCACAAGCAGGGAACTTGGAGCCATCAGAAATTTTTGGGAACTTGGAACCACGAGCAATGAGAACTTGGAACCTTTAAAAAAATTGGTTTGGGGTTAGATTTAGATTTCGCTTAGGCTTAGGTAAACATTTTAGCGAATTTTATTTTCGGCTCCAAGTTCCCTACTTACGGCTCCAAAATCCCCATTTACGGCTCCGAGTTCCCTATTTTTGGCTCCAAGTTCCAGCTCCGAGTTCCCAAAGCTCCATCGACCCTAAATCCTCGCACCAAAGAAAGTAATGCCGCGTAAAGCAACGTTGACTGAGGCGACGTGGTTTCTGACTAAAACAAAATTCAATGTTAATTTTGGGCTCATTATCGATTGATTACTTCCAAAAGAGTACCGATATACCACGGTTGTTATTCGATAATTGTTTTTGAAAGTGTTTTTTATTTTCACGTACTCTTTTAAAACACACGAGTACCCAGTTTAATTTTAAGCATTTATTCGTCATATAGTGGCATTACGCAGTATTGCTAGGCATAAAGCTCTTAAAATATAAGTTGATAAATATTGTAATTAAATTTAAGAAGTAATTATTGTCTTGAACTTTATGTAAGCTTCTTTTTGAATAATAATAGTTAGTTTTTTCGGTTTATTTTTATATAAAATCATCATGATGTGAAAATGCCTGCTTGGAAATATTTATTAGAGACGTTTCACCTGTTTGTAATGTGCCAAGAACTTTGTCATATTTTTTTGTTTTTTTTTTAAATTTTAGGGTTACCGGCACTTTCCACACGTTGTACAAGAATGACTGCGCATTATGGAGAGCGGCTCCCGGGGCGAAAAGATATTTTAATGGGTTACTGTAAAAATAATAAGGTTGTTACTTTCGCGGGTATTCTTCGTAGCATAACTCCCGTTGTGATGATGTTTCAGAAATATGTCGCCTTGCGGGTGATGTTGTTAGAACGTCAGTCAATGAAATACTGAAACTGAAAATTACGGGTTCAAGTTTTGGATTGCCTTTTCTTCAGCAAAAAAAATTTAAAAAAATAGCTATTTTTTTGTTTTTTTTTTCTTTGAAAAAAAAATCGATTTACAGATTCAGCCTTATTACTTCTGCCTGGACGTCGCGTCTCCATAATGAGCAAACCCATTCCGTCGTTACTAAGGCAAAATGAGTCACTGTCACTATGAAATACACGTGACTGCGACTCATTTTGTAGTAAATAAGGTGCTTTTTGAAATTTAAAATGAGTCACATTCACATATATTTTATAGGCTTTGTGGCTTATTTTGTCCTAGTAACGGCGATTTGTGACAAAAGTACAGAGAGCGCCGAAAATCCTATATATTTTTGACTTTGCGTATGTTGTTTATAAAAATAAATATTAAATAATAAATAAAATAAAATCAATAAATATATTTTTGACACAGTGGATTTCAAACTTTGCAGATCTTTGACAGGTGTTCGTATAGACTATACAATAAAGGTTTTTTGATGTAGGAAGAGGGTACAATAACTACTAGAGCCAATCATATAGGGGGAAAATTGAGAAACAGTGAGCGACTAGTCAATTTTACGAATTTAAAATATTTCAAATATTTATTGGTTTCAAATCTCGACCCCTTCTCTTCAAAATTTCTTAATTACTTTTTAAATATTGCAAAAGCAAAAGCAGTTTTTGGGTTTTTTTAGTTTTTTGCCGCTTCGTAGGTACGGCGCTGCTGGCGCGCTTGGTTTCCAGTTTTTTAGTGTTTCAATTACAGAAACTGCTTAATTTAAAAGTTTGGAATGGACTTTTTAAAATTAATTTTTAAATTTTGAATAGTTTTACAAGCAAAACATTAAAAAACCTATGTAGGTTTAAAATTAGTTTAAAGGCACAAATTTCATCTTTATTTTTACTAATTCATAATCACTGTTCACGAAAATACTATTTTAGTGGTGATTTCAAACTATTGTGACGTTTAATAAAAAAACAAAAATTTATTAAGCACAAACTGATATATTACAGCACTTCAACGTAGTGAAACATATCATTTTTTGTAGCAATTTTTATAAAGTATATGTTTAAACTGAAAAAACTAAGAAAACCAAGATTTTTTCAAATTTTTTTTTGTACCATCTCTCATACAGTAAAAGAGGCTTATTCAGAACTAAAGTTAAAATCCTTCAGGCTGAAATTCGGGGCGTAACCGCTTGCCGTCAGGAAGAATTAAGGAATGAATGCTTGAGAATAAAAATAATAAAGAAAAGTTTTTAGAGATGATGTAACCAATTATTATTAAGTTGCGTCAGGTGTTTCTCTCCACGTGATATTTTCTTCAAGAACGAGCGGTTACTTTACCACCTAGTCATTTTAACCCTGATAGAATTCATCTTTAGGCTATAGTCGTTGTTTTGACAAAATGAATCAAAATAAACATAAAAAAATTGTGCAAATTAATGTTTTGGGATTTTTTCCTCCAAAAACCGCTGCAAATATGCAGAAGGCCTTCCGCGTCAGTTGTGCAGTTTGCTAAATTCCGCGTCGCATCAATAAGCGTCGCCAAGTTTAACATTGAGCAGCACTGACGCGGAATACATTCTGCAGATTGCTGTGCTGTGCACAGCAATCTGCAGTGCTGTGCTGCAGTGGGCGGAATTCCGCGTCGCATCGGTAAGCGTCGCCAAGTTTAAAACACTGAGCAGCACTGACGCGGAATACATTCTGCAGATTTGCAGCTGAAAGATTCCGTAAGGTTAAACGAGCTGTCTGGAGTGGCTCTTTCGTCGAAAGCGTTTTTTTAAACGCACCTGCACTGTATATATTCAGAAGATAAAAAGGATTAATAAAATTGGATTAATAAATTTTATAAAGCCCTAAATAATTGTTTTTGAAAACTAAATAAATACAATAATTATGCATTATTTGAGTAAAGTCACATAAGGAATAATTCCCATACGATGTGGTTTAATTTGCATGAAAATGATTGGCGAGCAGCTGATTAGCCGTTTCATATGATGTTTAGTTCAGTAAAAGTACGCTTAGCAGTTTTTGCGCCTTTTTCCAACGATAAAAATTAAGGTGATTTGACAGTTGTACGGGTGTCATTAAGGCTAAAGTGGTTTAGTACTAAAGGGTTTTTTGGGCTTAGTACTAAAACTAAGGCGCGGCTAAACTGAAGAAGCTCGGCAAACCGTATGGGCCCGGCAAAACGTTAGCTTTTGCCAAGAACATGACAAATCGTCCAAAAATTTGAACTGTTCTTACCAAACCAAAAACATGATTGTTTAATGAGATTTATATGAGTGAAAGGGGGAGATAGGATGGGGTCCACTCCCCTTTTCTTAACCTCAAAATTTTAGGCCCTTTTCCTAGACAAAAATCAAGTTTTCCTCAGAAAATTTTAATTTTTTAATGTTTTAACCTGATTCCTCTTCAGAATTTTAAATCTGACACCTCAAAAATATTTTCATTTTGTTTTGAAAACCAGACTACCCTGACCTTCAGGGGCGTAGCCAGGATTTCGGAAAGGGGGGGTGCACTCCATACAAATTTTTCGAAAGGGGTTATAGGGGGTTGTACTCCAAATTTTTAAAATACCTACCATAAAAAGACATTAAAAAAGGGTAAAATTTTTTGCGCTTCACGCTAAGTGTTTATCTTTTTGCGTTATTTGCATTATTTTTTTAAGTTAAAGTTGAAAAATTTTAAGTTTAAAAAGGTATAATATTAAAAATCGTGCGATAGCACGAAATAATTTTCAAAAATTGTCTTTGAATTTCATTTGAAACATCACTGGAAAGTTGTAAAAAAGTATATAAATGTCAAGCGCTTAGCGAGAAAATTTTTTAAAATTGTTCTCCCAGGACCCCCAAATTTTTACTTCCTTCAGCCCAAACAGGGGGGGGTTTACAACCCCCACAACCCCCCTGGCTACGCCCTTGTTGACCTTCTTCTAGATTTAAAAATTTTCCAACCTCATCTACCCCTGGAAAGCTTACAACTAGACGAGGAATGACCCCCTCTTCACCTGCCTCCCTTCCAAAATTTTAAATCTGTGACCTCAAAATATTTTGTTTCAAAAACTATACAACGCCTACTCAATTCTAGTCTTCAAATTTTTCCATCCCTGGTTTACCACCTTAGGGAGGAGTGTGTACCACCATGATCCCCTGGAACCTCCCTCCCAGAATTCAAGATGTGATTTATCCTCGAGGTACTTACCCACCAACTACTCCACCCTTAGCTGCCAAAGCTACGCTTATCTGGAGTTGAATATGCCTTTTTTACTTCAAGGATAAGCAAATTATTTAACAAATAATGC
>JASAMX010032137.1:0-15721 GCA_030248175.1 Microlaimidae sp. YZB2_3 | reverse complement strand
ATCTCATTCTAACCCCTCTTCCCACCTATGTATGATCCTATAATTAAGCTTGTGACTGCTCAGACCCTCCCAATATCCGAGAAGAACGGTTGATCTACTTCTTGGAGAAGAAGAAGAGGGGTTGACCCACCAATTTTGGAAAAGTACTGGCTTTTTGTACTGATTTTTTAAAGTACTGGGTTTTTTTTCTCTAAAAACGATGATTTTACAGTAAAAATGAATCAATAAAATTTAAAATATAGTTGTAAATTTGCTCTAAGTGGTGGGGTGGCGGCATGCTGGTCAAACTTCACTAAAACGAAAGCGTAGGTTAACTTTACACTCTCTTGAGCTGGGGGAGAGAGGGGTAGAGAGACTAGTTTTTTCTAAAGGGTAGTTCAAAATAAAACACTAGGCAAGGAGCAGGTGGACCGACTCCCGAAAAAATTTATGGTTGAAAAAGTTTACTAAATACGGTTTTTAATTTTGAAAAAAAAAATTAAACAAAAATGTTTCTAAAATGTAACAAAAACACCGTGGCCCCAACCCCCTCTCCCCGTGGCCATGTATGCGTAAACCCTTTAGCCGTCAGAGGTCGGTAATCTAATGCAACAGACACAATTTAAAAATTGCTTGAGTTAATGTAAAATATTATTGATCATTTTGTTCTGATACTTTAAAAAATAAAATTTACCTGCAAAAGGCAGGAGGAAGTGCCTCTTCTGCAAGTGCTGCCAAATCGCTACGCAGTTCGCAAGTTTCTGTTGGGGCTTCCACTAACACTGATTTAACGTGAGTACCAGGTTTTGTTTTTTCTATAAAATCAATATAAAATTTTGTAAAAAAATTTACAGAAAATGATTTGTGTAAAGCAATGCGTGGTTTATGAGAACAAATGGTGTAATTAATGTTTTATTTAATCCATGAGTCATTAATCAAGATCAAACAAAACCAACGAAAAATACAATAAAAGACATTCTTATCGAAAATAAAAATATATAAATATATTTTCACACAATTTTTGAGGTAAAAATTTTTAGATGGCGGAATCTGCCAAGATGTCATCTAGTGTTCTTATTACAAATCTTTTAATTTTTGGACAAAGATAAGGATTTTGGCAGTTTTGGGATTTTTTTGGAAAAATAAAAATAACATTGATTACGGTAAACAAAAAAAGCGACAATCTGGGAAGGCGCCTCTTTTAAGGGTTTTATTTAACGAAAGGGGGGGGGGTCAGGGTGGGGTCCACCCCCATAGCTTCGAAATTTTGGGACCCCCCTCAGACTAAAATCTAGTAGGCCTTATCCCCCAAATTTCTGAATTTTTTTACCCCCGACCCCATACATGGGCAAGTTGGTCCGGAGTGGGGGAGGGTTAAACCCCAAATTAGGGGGGGGGGGAGTTAAAATCCGAGAAACGCAAAATACCCATATCGTTTTTTTTCTGGAGTGCATTTTACCCATATCGTTTTTCGATTTTGAAGGAAAAATAGGTAAAAAACGCTAATTTTGGGTCAAAAAGCCCTTTTTATTGCATTTTTGAGCTTTTTATTGCTTAAAACATTCATTTTGACCTTAAAACTTAAGTTTGGAGGCAGTTAGAAGTCATTTTAAAGACTTTTTTTCTTCATTTTTTCCAAAATTGGGGGGCTTTTTCTCCCCCCCCCCACTTCTGAGTGGGGGGGGGTTTAAACTCCCCTTCTCAGAATTCGAGGGGGGGTTAACCCCCCAACCCCCTTCTGTGCCCATGTATGCCCGACCCTCTCTAGAATTTAAAATCTGACCCCCCTCCGTCAGGAAAAGTTTAGGTACTTTTTTATACTTAATTTTCTTCCAAAAACGTGAATTTTTAACACATATTCACGTTTTTACACCTTTTTTAACACCAGAATATCGCTTTTTATTTAATAAAATGTAGTATTATCCTATAAAAAGAAAAATTATTAAAGTTATTATGTTTTAAAACTGTTTAGCTTTGGACACCGGACCCCATCTGACCCCCCTTTAGATTTCAAAATTTCGTACCCCGGGTCTACCCCCTTAAAAAGCTAGGGGGGGGGTCCGGACCCCCCTGGGAACCCCCTCCTAGAACTTAAAATTCGATTTACCCCGGGTAACCACCCACCCTAGTTTCCCGGACCGTTCTCACCTATGATTGGGACACTTGATGCGTCTAAACAATGATCCTATATTTTATCGCCGAATACCAACTAAAATAATTTTTCTTTCTGCAAACATTATGGCCACTAAATTTTTGTTTCTTCCTGGCAAAAACGAAAAAAAATTATTAATAATTAAATAAAACTAACGAAAAAATTTAGCTTTTTTCACCATATCTTGCAATCTTTCCTGTAAGGTTAGTAATTTGCACTGTTTGGCGAGCAGAAGAATATCTTCACAGTTTTCCAGCTGTGTTTCCATTTGACCTTTAATTCAAATTTAGCTTTAAAAATTTTACAACAGCAAAACAAACCAAGGCAATTAAGATTTGTTTGTGTAGAAATTCCAATCTCCCCATAAAAAATGGAAATTGCTGTTTATATCATCTTACGCAATATTAGAACTCACTGCTAATTTTTTTTATAGCAGAAGCGGGCCGGTGATGGATATTTTATATGACCAACATATATATAAGTGTAAGATAAGATAGTGTAAGATAACTAAAGGTTAGTTTACCTTATTCGAGTCGGTTAGTTGGTTTAAGAGATTCTTCTACCACTTTGAACGAAATTGTCTTGTGAGATTTAAACGACTAAATATTATGTATTAAAGGTCAGAAAATATAGACTTTACCTATCTTACACCAAGTCCCTAGGCCTACTTTTGGTCGGAATGCACCCTACCGTGGGAGGAGGGCTTATCTTTTTGGTTGCACACCAATGTGTTGAAAAGATAAGCTTGGTCCTCCGGTTGTGGGCTAGGCCGCAATAGCCACACGGTAACCAGTAGCAGCATGATATGACTAAGGACAACCTTGTTAAAGGATTTAAGGAAAGGGCGTGTTATAATTTTTATTGTAGCTACTAAAATTATTCTGGATTCATTGTTTGTTTTGTGCATCTTGATTGAGTGATTATCCTGATCATCTTGATTCATCGTTTGTTTACCAAGCTTTATTCGTCAAACCAATCTAATTCCGCGCACTTACCTTTGCATAGTAGTTACAAAATCCCTCACACCCTTCCCCTTGCTTGCACCATACCTGGGCAAGTTGGTCCGTAGTGGGGAGGGGGAGGTCAAACCCCGAGTTAGGGGTGAGGGCGTTAAAATCCGAGAAACGCATTTTACCCATATCGTTTTTTTTCTGGAGTGCATTTTACCCATATAGTTTTTTGATTTTGAAGGAAAAAAAAAGAAAGAAAAAAAACCGCTAATTTCAGGTCAAAAAGCCCTTTTTATAACATTTTTGAGCTTTTTATTGCTTAAAACATTCATTTTGACCTCAAACTTAAGTTTTGAGGCAGTTAGAAGTCATTTTATAGACATTTTTTTTCTTCATTTTTCCGAAATTGGCGCGGGGGGGGTTAACTTTTTCTTCCTCTCCCCACTTCTGAGTGAGGGGGGGGGGTAAACCCCCCTTCTCAGAATTTGGGGGGTAACCCCCCCCCCAACCCCCTCCCCCCGTGCCCATGTATGCTATGCTTTTCAGGGTGTCCATTATTTTTGAGATGTTAAAAAAGATAAAAAGTAGAGAGGGATATATTCCATGTCGAAAATTGCATTACGTGTATTACGGAGAAAACCTTGGGAAGGTTAACTACCGTAGTACAAAGAGAGCCGTTAAGACTCTTACAATACATAATATTCATGACAACTGTTGTTATTAAGCTAATATTTTTAGATGATATATTGGCAATGAATTTTTTTGTGAAAAAAATTACATGCCTATCATTATAAGTAAGTATACATAAGTATTCAATACCCAGGAGGTGCGTATTTCCCCCAATTAAGACTTAAGAGTGATAATGTTAGATTAATTTTTACGATTTATATTACTAAAATTTTTTATAAATAATTTTGTTCGATTCAATAACTAATTTTTAGCTAAAAATGTTCATGTGCCCTCTATTGTAAATTAATTGCTAACAATTAAATCTTACAAAATAAAATCTGTTTTAGGCATAAAACGTTTAAAAACATAAATTTCAAATTGTTTCGATTTAGATAAAAAAGTTTTTGGCCTTTTTTATTGCAATAATAAGAAGAAACCTACTTACTAGTATATAAATATTGAAGGATCGCTTTAAAAGCCGAAGGATTCACCAGCTTATTATTGATGTGTATCACGGATTTTCCACACCATTTTTCATTTAACATCTCCTAGAAACACTTAACAAAAATCAATATTACCAGAAAATACAACTGCTTACTGAGATGTTTCCTACTAGTTAATTTTTTTTAAAAATACGTCACAATTTATTATAGTGTTGAGCAGGCGTCTATCTTTTTTAACATCTCAAAAATAATGGACACCCTGAAAAGCATACATGGGCACGGAGGGGGGGGGAAGAAAAGCTTAACCACCCCCTCCCCGCCAATTTCGGAAAAGAGAAGAAAAAAATGTCTCTAAAATGACTTCTAACTGCCTTCAAACTTAAGTTTTGAGGTCAAAATGAATGTTTTAAACAATAAAAAGTTCAAAAATGCATTAAAAAGGGCTTTTTGACCTAAATTAGCGTTTTTTACCTATTTTTTTCCTTTACAATCGAAAAACGATATGGGTAAAATGCACTCCATAAAAAACGATATGGGTATTTTGCGTTTCTCGGATTTTAACCCCCTTCTTAATTTGGGGTTTAACCCTCCCCCCACTCCGGATAAACTTGTCCTTGTATGCTGAAAAATGTTTTTTTTTTATTTTAAAACTAAAGCTATAAAACAGATATAGAACATCAAGTAAAAATTTTGAGTACATCGGACGTAAATAAATTACTCTACTAACCGTTACATTACCAATTATGTTACCAATTGTTCTAAGAAACCCATTTCCTATTCTAGTACCTTTAAATAAAATTAATCATATTTGGAATGGGTTTTTGTGAATACGAAAAGATTAATCATAGATAGGGCCCGACCGACCGGTAGATCCGGTGTTTTTTGGATCTGAGTGTTTTTTTCGCGGGAATAAAAAGAAAAGTTGTTAACATCTTGTTATATACCGTTACGACACTCCCTAGAAAAAATTTTAAGGTGAACAGAAAGCTTAGTGTATTAAGAGGTGTTTTAATAATGTTTTTTGTTCTGCAACACAATCATTAGCTATCTTTTGTTTCTTCAGTGTTATACCAACCATTTTAAATGACTGCCGCGGCACTCCCGACAGTAAATTGTGTTTTAAAACTTGTTTTGGTTTTATAAGTTATAAGAAAATCTCAAATATTTGTTTTACACAACTGCATCCAAGTTACTTATTCTTATATTTACTTAAACTTCACTTCACTAAGGTGAGAAAACCATAGCTGTATGCCAAATTTGTTATCAGTAATCAGGGAATACAAACGGGGAAATGACCCCAGATCATTTAGTACCAGTCCCATGTGGAAACATCTGCAAAATACCCACCAAGAAGAATTCAGATCTCTGAAGCAGGTTACAAGATAAAAAGAAGTAAAAAAAAAAGCCATCACTGAAAAGAAGGAATCCCTCTACAAGTTGGAAGAAGGAACCAAACAAGAAGTTGCAAAGAAGCAATCCAAGATTGATGATCTATTTCCAGCCCAGAAAGCCTATTCTGAAACAGCACCTCAACAGAAGGATTTTGAAAAGAAATTAGCAATATGGATTGCTGATGCAATGGTCCCATATTTCACAGTGGACACCAGCAGCTTTAAAGTATAAAAAACCTTGTTTTTAAATTAAAAGTTTTTTATTTATATTTTAAGTTCAAAATTGTGAGAACGTCCAACAGCAACAAATATTAAAACTAAAAAGCCAAGTCAAATAAAAACTAAAGAAAAATAGTTAAATTTTTTAGAACTAGTTATAAAAGTTATTTTGAAATATAATAATAAGAAATATTACTGAATAAATTGTAAATAATATTTCTGATAGACTTTGATTCATACTGCCAACAGTAGAATCATCAATAGGTCAGAAAAGTATTACCGGACAAAAGTAATTCCAGAAATGTTCACCGCTGTCAATGAAAGAGTTTATCAAATTATTGAGAATACAAGGATTGTTCAGAGTGGAAGGTAAGAATTAAAAAAATCCATAATAATCATACTAATCTTCAGAAATACATTTATGAATATCATGACATGATATTGATTCCAGAAACAAAAGTGTATAGAAGTATGCAGAAATTGTAAATTGCAATAAAACAATAATTATTTTTGTTTATTGATTTGTTTCTTTTTCAGTGTTACTACTGACCACTAGACTTCACAAGCTGGCGATTCTTACATTTCACTGAAAATTTCAGGAACTAATTTTATATTTAGTTAGCCAGGAAATATTTATCAGCTCCTCCTGCATCAGTGGCAAGTTAACAAGCCTTCAAGGTTGCACAATTGATATCTGAGGGTGATCGCTCTTCTTTAAAACCGGAAAATGTGGAGAAACTCCTGTTTCTTAAGTAAAACTTGAAGGCATTGGATTACAAATTCTGATAGTGATGACTGTTTTGTTGGGCTGAACATATATTTTTAGTATTATTATCTGGTGTGTTCAGATTATTTAGAACACAAATAAAACTGTTGGTGTATTAAATGTTACTTTTTTGTTGCTTTGGTAGTTTTTATTTAGCAAGTACAATGCCAACTTATTATTTTATTATAGTTATTAGTATTGATTAAAATTCTATCTTTCAGATCCGGATCCGGTCCGGCCGGATCTACCTTTGGATCCGGTCGGGCCCTAATCATAGATGAACAAGGGGGGAGGTAGGGTGGGGTCCACTCCCCCTAGCCTCGAAATTTTGCCACCCCCCCTAGAAAAAAAATCCTCCCCTCCCCCCTTCAAATTATGCGAAGAGACATTAAGCCCCTTTGCTTTGGAGTGTGTGGAGCATAGATGAACAAGGGGAGGGGGTAGGGGGGTCCACCCCCCCCCCCTAGCCTCAAAATTTTGGGGGCCCCCAAAAAAATCTAGGGGGGCCCCTCCCCCCAAATTTTCAAATTTTTTACCCCTGCCTGACCCCCTCTAGATTTTGAAATCTGACCCCCTCTCCCCTCTCGAGAAAATTTGAAGTACTTTTTTATACTAAATTTTCTTCTAAAAACGTGAATTTTTAACACAAATTCATGTTTTTACACCTTTTTTATACCTAAATATCGTTTTTTATTCAATAAAATGTAGTATTATCTTATAAAAAACTATTATTAAACATTTAATGGTTTAAAAGTATTTTGTTTTGGAAATTGGACCCCACCTGACCCCCTCTAGGTTTTAAAATCTTCCACCCCGGGTCGACCTCCCCTAGAAAGCTAGGGGGGTTCGGTTCGACCCCTCTAGGACCCCCCTCCTAGATTTTGAAATGTCATTTACCCGGGGTAAACACCCCCCTAGCTTTTTGACCGTGTTCATCTATGAGATTAATTAAAAAAAAACTTACCTGAAAATAATCGGAACGAGCACTGAGAATACAGCGATGGGCGTAAAATCTTTCTGTGTGGACTACAAAGCAGATATCCGCGTATTCTCCGCTTTCCAGCAACCTAAATGAGCACAAAGATACACGGTAAGAAAAATTATAATGAAATTCCACTTTTTTTATCGTAATTACTTTTTTCTTCGCAAAAATGTAGTCTACATTTATGAAACTTACAATTGTGAAAGTGCTTAAAATTTTGTCATTTAAAGCCTTTGCAGTTGCGCGCTATGGTCAAAATAACACAAAAAAGATTTTAAAAAAATGCAGTCCAATCCAATAGTTTACATTTTAAGAATTTTAAAAACCGGAGCTAATTAAATATTAGCTACATATAGACATAGGTGTGGTCCGCTAGGGGGGTCCACCCCCCCGGTGTAAGACCAAAATTTTTTAGGGGGGGGTCTGAACCCCCCTGGCTTTTTAGGGGGGATCGACCCCGGGTGCGTGATTTCAAATTTAGGGGGGGTCAGGGCATACATGGGCAAGTTGGTCCGGAGTGAGGGGTTAAACGTAAACCCTAAATTAGGCGGGGTTAAAATCCGAGAAACGCAAATACCCATATCGTTTTTTCTGAAGTGCATTTTACCCATATAGTTTTTCGACTTTGAAGGAAAAATAGGTAAAAAACGCTAATTTTAGGTCAAAAAGCCCTTTTTATAGCATTTTTGAGCTTTTTATTGCTTAAAACATTCATTTTGACCTCAAAACTTAAGTTTGGGGGCAGTTAGAAGTCACTTTAAAGACTTTTTTCTTTATTTTTTCAAAATTGGGGGGGGTTAACTTTTTCTCCCCCCCCCCCACTTAGTGGGGGGGGGTTAAACCCCCCTTCTCAAAATTTGGGGGGGGGGGGGTTAACCCCCCAACCCCTCCGTGCCCATGTATGGGTCAGGGGGGTACGATTTTTAACAAAGTTTTTTAATCAATAATTTAAGTTTTTTGGTCTAATATTGAATTTTATGTACTAAAACAGCCTATTTAGGCCTAAAAAGTGTATTTAAACACTGTTTTTAACTAAAAAAAGCGTGTTTTTGACAGTAAATAAAAAATATACTTCCAAATTGGTGGGGGTGGAGGGGGTCCAGCCTTCCAGGGGGGTAAGTCGGACCGCTCTTGAGCTTGGGGGAGAGGGGGGCCCTGGATTTTTTCCAGGGGGGGGGTCCAAAATTTTGGCTCTAGAGGGGGTGGTTCCCTCTGTCCCCCCCCCTCAAAAACACCTAAGCATATAGGTGAAAACGGTAAGCCAAGCAAGGGGGGATTTTTACTCCGGGTAATTGACATTTCAAAATCTAAAAGGAGGATCGAACCTCCTTGCATGGGCGTAGCCAGGATTTCGGAACGGGACGTCCAAATCCTATACGTTAAAAAAGGCTAAAAAATTTTCCGGAGTGTTTTTTACCTTGCTTTGCCAGCTACTTCATTATTTTCCTATTATGCAATAAAAATAAGTCCATAAAACATCGAAAAAATTTTTACAAACAATTTTATACCTTAAAATTTTTGATTTCCAAAACATTAACAACTGTAAAATGAGTACATAAAATTACGGCTGGGCAATGCAAAGTGCGAGAAAATCTTGACAAAATTACTTCTCCTAACCTTTAAATTTTTAATCTTCTTACTATATAACAATCTAAGGGTGGGGGTCCAGCGTGGTCATATCAAAATTACAAAACAAAGTAACACAAATTTGGAAGCAGAGACCAATTACAACATTAAGAATGGTGTGGGTCCAGCGTGAAAATACCAAGACTATAAAACAAAGTATATAAAACAAATTTGAAAGTGGAGACCAATTAATCGAGCGCCGAGTGGAGCGAAGCTCGAGAAAAATTTAAAAAAATGACCGTTCTAGACCCTGAAATTTTTATCCTTGACGACCCAAAAGGGAGGTCTAACCCCAAATTTTTCCCTTTGCAGATCCCAAGGGGTGGTCTAGTCTAGACCCCTTAAACCCCCTGGCTACGCCCATGTCTCCTTGGCTCAATAGAAGGGGTCGACCCGAGGTGGAAAATTTCAAAACCCATCCAGAGCGGTGTCAAGTGGGATCCAGAGTCCAAAGCAAACTACTTTTAAAGCACTAAAAGTTTAATTATTGTTATTTTATAGGATAATACTACATTTAATTGAATAAAATGAAATATTCAGGTATAGAATAGAATGTAAGGGCCTCTGATGTACATTTAGGATTTATGATAATCTGTTCAGATACATAATTGACAGTGTAATACCTTGCTTGTCATATATTACTAACATAATATTACCAATGATTGGACATTAAACATTTATAATAAATATTTTTAAAAAAAATAATATTAGTAATAAAACATAACATGACGAAACTGAACTATTTTTTAACTAAGCTTGCCGCATTCGTCTTAGTAAAAACACGTCTTTTTGTTAAAAATTTACGTTTTTGGAAGAAAATTTAGGATAAAAATAAGTACTTAAAATGTTCTCCGGTGGGGAGGGGGTGAGATTTGAAATTCTAAAGGGGGTCAACGATAGGAATAAAAAATTGAAAATCTGGAGGGAGAGGGGCCCTGGATTGTTTTTTACGGAGGGGACCATGGGCGTAGCCATGGGGGGGTCTAGACCCCCCTTTTCTTGGGTCGGCAAAGGGAAAAATTTGGGGTAAGACCCCCCTTTGGGTCGCCAAGGGTAAAAATTAGGAGTCTAGAAGGGCCATTTTTTAAAATTTTTCTCGCGCTTCACTCCGCTCAGCGCTCGATTTATTATATAGTCTCCACTTCCAAATTTGTGTTAGTTTGTTTTGTAATCTTGGTATGACCACGCTGGATCCACCCCATTCTTAATGTTTTAATTGGTCTTCACTTCCAAATTTGTGTTACTCTGTTTTGTAATCTTAAAACCACCACGATCATAGGTGAAAAAGGGGGGGGCAGGGTGGGGTGCACCCCCCCCCCCCCCCCCCTAGCCTCGAAATTTTGCCCCCCCCCCCCAGACGAAAATCTAGGGGGGGCCCTCCCCCAAATTTCCGAATTTTTTACCCCTGACCCCCTCTAGATTTTGAAATCTGACCCCCCTCCCCCCTCGGGAAAATTTTAGGTACCTTTTTTATACTAAATTTTCTTCCAAAAACGTGAATTTTCATCACATATTCATGCTTTTACATCCTTTTTATACATGAATATGGCTTTTTATTCAACAAAATGTAGTATTATCCTATAAAAAGAACAATTATTATTATGGTTTAAAACTGTTTTGCTTTGGACACCGGACCCCATCTGACCCCCCTCTAGATTTCAAAATTTCGCACCCCGGGTCGACCCCCCCTAAAAAGCTAGGGGGGTCCGGACCCCCCTGGGACCCCCCTCCTAGAATTCAAAATTCGATTTACCCGGGTAACCACCCTCCCCCCCTCTAGCTTCCCCGACCGTGCTCACCTATGACCACGATAGACCCTCTTCTTTAGATTGTTATATAGTAGGATTAAAAATTCAAAGGTTAGGAGAAGTAATTTTTAAAAAATTTTCTCGCACTTTGCATTGCTTAGCTGTAATTCAATGTTTTCTTTTTTCAGTTGTTAGGGTTTTGAAAATCGAAAATTTCAAGGTATAAAATTGTTTTTAAAAATTTTTTTCTTGGTGTTATAGAATTATTTTTATTGAATAATAGGAAAATAATTAAGTATGTGACATAAACAAGGTAATAAACACTCTGCGCGAAGCGCGGAAAATTTTTTTAGTCCATTTATAACGTTCAGGATTTGGACCCCCTGGACCCCCCTTTTGGAAATTTTGTTCAGGGTTGGACCCCCCTTTCCGAAATCCTGGCTTCGCCCATGAAGGGGACTCGAAATTTCGTGGATTCCCCCCTCCATATTTATCTATAATTACCTTTCGGCAACATGACTGATTTTTATGGGACATAAATACTACACTCACACACAGATAGCAATGCTCACTGATGTTAAGTTTGTGGGATTAGAAAAACCGGGGTAAGACGATTGGTGGGATTTAGGTAGGAATATCTGGACTAGACATAGAGCCTAGAGGGGTCAACTTGAGTTGCTAATTTAAAATTTGAGAGGATGGGTAGGAGGTTTTTAAGAAAAAAAAAGCTTAAGTTTTATTTTAATTTTGACACGACTAAAATATATATTACTGTGATTCGAGTATAACAAGCCTGTTAAAAGAATTTCTTGGTCAAACATTTATTTATGATTACTGATTTAAACCTAAAATTATGCTGGGAATCCAGCTAGAAATTGGCTAAATAGGTTAATTCCAAACAAAGGATTCTTGCTCGGTTTTCCTAAAGGAGAGGGGTTGGAATACGAATGTCGGGCAGTTTTGGAATATTTTGGAGGGCAATGGTGGGCAAGGAGGGGGTTAAACTTCGATTTAGGGGAAGAGTTAAAATTTCAGGAAAATACATTACGTTCAATTTTTGAGAAAATTTTAAGGCTAGAGAATAAAGTGCACTCTGTTGACCTGTTTTCCTCCACCTTGAAAATGCTAAAGAAATTAAGAACCTACCAAAATATTAAGTTTTAAATAAGAAACTTTGTTAACTTGCATAATTTTTTTTTAAATTTAAACAATTGGTCGTATTTTGTTTTGTTTTTTTATGTATAATATAACCGTTGTATGATTTCTAATGTTTATCACAATGTAGATAGATAGACCAGATCTGCGCATGGTCTGGAAATGCCCCTCCCCCGCTTTATTGGAGGATTTGCCCCCGCCCCCCGTTTTATTGCCCCCCTCCGCCAAAAAATGAAAAAGTACCCTAAAATTATGACGCCATTTTTGACCTAATGATGACGCCATCAATCATCGTAAATTTTTTGCAGTTTTTAGCCTATTTCAAGGTATTTTAAGACAATTTAGACCAATTTTTACCTTATTTTCGCTTTTTTGTCCCTTTTCCCTTCTTTTTTTCTTTCTCTCCCGCTTGCTCCCCCATTTCAAAAAAGTTGTCCCCCGTGCCCCCCCCCATTTTGGAATTGGCCCCCCCCCCCAATTAAACCCGGAGGGGCCGAGCACAGGTCTGGATAGACTGTAATGAAAAACAATTTACTTTCGAAGAAATTCATGGTAAAGCTCTCGTCGTATCACCTGATTTGAGACCACTTTGAAATTCTTCAGTACGTTTCGTATTTCAGGACTGAGAGCTCCATATATGCACCTTTCTCCATCGAAAGTATTTGCTTCACATCGAGCTCCTTAAACAGATTTAATGAATTAGGGTAAGCTTCCAGCAAAACGTTAAGTACCTTGCCAAGGTGCTATATTGGAAATTGCGTTGCAATATTGGAAACTGGTATACACTGACAGGGTTGGTCAGTTGAAAATAAGACCAACCCGCTATATAAATGGATAGTATAGCAAGTAAATTATTATAAACATGGATAGTATAGCAAGTAAATTATTATAAACAGGTAGGTAGCGGCCTGTAAATAATTATAAACATCAAACCTGGATATTGTTTTGCGCATACAATATTATGCAATAGTGATTTTTGATTTTTCCTTTTTTCCGCCAAATCAATAGCATATTTACAATATTAATTAAATTAAATAGCAAGAAAGACACGTTTTTAGCTGAATTGTCACTTGTCTTAAAGGTGCGGTGCGGATGCGAAGTCAAATAGCCCTCAATTGTCTTTGATTTTGATAATTGTTTGTGAAAACGTTACCCCTGTCCCCAATAGCCCACAAAATTTTTTTTAACAAAATATCTCCAGTGGCTTAGGAGTTATGGCCCCACAAAAATGGCGTTTTTTGACAATTCTGTACGGAAAAATTGCTCAATGAGTATAACAATTTAAGTTACAAATTATCTATTCAAAGAAAGCTGCTACTTTATACTTTAATTTGATACCTAGATCGTTATGATTGGTACAATATTTATCGATATATTGCGTTTTTTCTACAAAACACCCTTGATTTTTTCGCTAAAAACACGAAGTGAAGGAAAGAAAAGTTGGGCAAACATCACAAAATGACTGCCGTCGTGTAGTGTTTCTAACAAAAAATTTGCGGGTTTTTTTTTACGGGATACGCAATATCTCGACAAATACTGCACCCATCTTAACTATCAGGTTATCAAATTAAAGTAGAAAGTAGCCGGTTTATTTTGAGTTTATATTTGTAATTTAAATTTTAATACTCATTGAGCAATCTTTCAAGTAAATCTTTAAAGAATTGTCGAAAAACGCCAGTTTTGGAGGTTCATATCTCCTGAACCACTGTAGATATTTTGATGAAAAAATTTTTGTGGGCTATTGGGGGCAGGGGTAAGGTTTTCACAAAAAATAATCAAAACCGAAAAAAAAATTTGACTCGGTACCGCTACCGCACCTTTCAGGTATACTGGAAATACTACTTCTCACTCCTCTTGAACTTTCCGTGAATTTTTTTTAAATTTATTTTTGTCATGGCTGGACAGCTCAGCTTCCCAAATTTTTGGAGTTAGGGAAACCCTTAAAAAAATTTAAGGGTTCCCTCCTCCTCCCAAAAAACCCCATTTTTAGCGTTTTTAGTACTGGGAAAAAAATCTCCAAAATTTTTTTCCCCAAATTTTTGGAGTTAGGGAAACCCTTAAAAAAATTAAGGGTTCCTTCCTCCTCCCGAAAAAAACCCATTTTTAGCGTTTTTAGTACTGAGAAAAAAATCTCCAAAAATCTTTCAGGGGTGTCTGGTATCTCCAAAAAGTTTTTTTTAGGTAACCTCCCTCCCTTTTGGCACTGTATACCTACGATTTATGATACCTATAAAAACAAAACTATAATTTTGATTTTTAAAAGCAACAACTAAAAGCTTTTGAAATGTTCAATTTGAAAAAAAAAATCACCAAATTTAGCAAGGCCATTTATTTTTGCATTAAAAGCATATATATGTATGAAGAATGACGGACGCAGTTCTGTGCACTGCTCCCCCCTCCCCCTTCCCCCGCCGAGGGTTTTATTGGGAGGGGGCAATTCCAAAATGGGGGGTACGGGGGTCAACTTCTTTGAAACCGGGGGAGCAATAAAACGAAGGGGCAAGCAGTAGAGAAAGGGGAGAAAGAAAAAAAGGAGAAAAAAAAAGACAAAAAAGGAGAAAAGGAACAAAAAGGCGAAATTTAAAAATCGCTTAAGAAGTATTGAAATCATAGATGAACAAGGGGGGGTAGGGTGGGGTCCACCCCTTAGCCTCAAAATTTTGCCCCCCCCCCCCAGAAAAAATCCAGGGGCCCCTTCCCCAAAATTTTTTTTATTTTTCACCCCTGACCCCCTCTAGATTTTGAAATCTAACCCCCATCCCCTCTCGAGAAAATTTTAAGTACTTTTTTATACTAAATTTTATTGCAAAAACGTGAGTTTTTAACACAAATTCATGTTTTTACACCCTTTTTATACCTAAATATTGCTTTTTATTCAATAAAATGTAGTATTATCTTATAAAAAAACTATTATTATATATTTAATGGTTTAAAAGTATTTTGTTTCGGAAATCGTGACCCCCTTTCCTCTAGGTTTTGAAATCTTCCACCCCGGGTCGACCCCCCTAAAAAGCTAGGGGGGTTCGACCCCCCTAGGACATTCCTCCTAGATTTTGAAATTTCATTTACCCGGGGTAAACACCCCCCTAGCTTTTTGACCGTGTTCATCTATGATTGAAATAGGCTAAAAACGGCAAAAAATTGATGATGATGGCGTCATAATATCTTAAATATGGCGTCATAATTTTGGATACTTTTTTATTTTTGGGCGGAAGCAGGGGGCAATACAACGGGGGGGGGCAAATCCTCCAATAAAGCAGAGCGCATTTCCAAATCGTGCACAGGTATGAGGACGTTAGCGATATCGTCAAAAAACGAAGTTCAAACGACAAACCGATGAATATCAAATATAACAACGTACCATACTCTAGCAGAAAGCGTACTAGGTCAATATGTCCGCACAAACAAGCGTAATAAAGCGGGGTACTGTCCCATTTATCCCGAGCATTCACGTCTACTTCCTTGTGCTCCACCAAATACCTATACAAAAAATTATTCATTAGGAACGAACATTAAAATCTATTGCTAATTCTGTCCTTTTAATTTATTAAGCGTTAAACTAAGTTTTCGGTTTCAAAAGAAATTTTAATTTGCGAATGGATTGTTACGACATTATGGACAATTAGTATCTTTTTATGGGC
>JASAMX010032136.1:0-18536 GCA_030248175.1 Microlaimidae sp. YZB2_3 | reverse complement strand
TAAATATGAGTTTTTTATGTTTTTAATAAATATGAATCGATCTCGGGACCTTTAAAAAATTTGACTACGCGCTAACCAACTATGCCACTGCAACCATGGGTTGATGAGCTCTAAAAGCGCGAAATCGCCACTTTTTAGAATTTATAGTTGTTTCTAACACATACAAATATAACCTTGTAATTGAAAAAGTGGCGATTTCGCGCTTGTCAAAGATTGCTGTGAGTACGATTTTTTCAATTGACATTTCATCAAACTAAAAAAAATGAACAGTGCTGTGTGATTAGATCAATGTATAAACAAATCATTATCATATGGTAGAAATTTTTATTTAGTGAGCAGCTGGCTAAACCAAATGCAAACTTTCTATAGTCCACATAATCTCCATCTCAGACTAGTCCACATCTTTTCTGTCTAAACATACGCCCGGGGAAAAATCGCCCCTTTTTCCTGCTCTATTCTTAGAGCATTTTTCAAGGCTAGTTACTATTTATTAATGGATATAACTAATTTAGCAAAAATTCTTAAAAAAAACTTAAATTGATATTTTTAAATATTGTCAGGTTTTTTTTTGTTAAAAATATTTCATAATAAAATTTACTTTGTTTTCCTGAATATTTAACACAATTTCTATGTCAAATTCTTTTAAGCTGACTGGCCAACCGAAAATTTTTTGGATTTCTCCACCAAATTCTGCTGCACATTCTTAAATAAAAATCGGTTATTTACTGAAATCTTAATATAAAATTCATAAAAAATTGGGAACGTTGCTATTGTTATTCATAGAGTATAGAAAACTAGTAGAGCAAAAAAACTGATAATAAAGAGCTAAATGTATGCTGATTTTCTATATAATGAACAGTATGCACTGCACCAAACGAATTGGTTTAAGTCAAGATTTTAATTTCTTTATAGCCATTTTCATAGCCATAATTCATTAAAAGAGCGGGAGTCCCAATTGAATCAAATTAACAGGTGGTTAAGAAAAAAAAAAGAAAACAAAGAAACTCTGGGGTCGCATTCTGACGCGCGGTTAAAAGTTATCCCGGGATAACTTTTTTTATATACTTAAGAATGCGAGTGAAAATACCAGGTTAAAACCGGAGTAAACTTTTTCTATTGTTTAAAGGATAAGAATTTATCCAACTCAAGAGGTGGGTAAATATTTTCTCCCGTTGGATTAATTTAATAAAAAATAAAATACGCACATTGACTAATTTTTTCATTTTGCAAGAGGTGGTTTTGCGGCGGGAGAAAAAATTTAAAGAAAATTCATTGCATTTATTTTCACTCCCATATGCGGCAGCCTTATTAATTTACAATATATATACAGACCTGTGCACGGTCTGGAAATGCCCCCCCCCGTTTTATTGAAGGATTTGCCCCCCGTTTTATTTCCCCTTCCCCCGCCAAAAAATGAAAAAGTACCCTAAAATTATGACGCCATTTTTGACCTATGATGACACCATCATCGCGAATTTTTTGCAGTTTTTAGCCTATTTCAATGTATTTTAAGCCATTTTAGACCTATTTTTACCTTATTTTCGCTTTTTTGTCCATTTTTTCCCTTTTCCTTTCTTTTTCCCCTTTTTTTCTCTTTTTTTTCTTTTCCCCTGCTTGCCCTTCCCGTTTCAAAAAAGTTGCCCCCCGTCCCCCAATTTTGGAATTGCCCCCCCGTTTTAACCCCGGGGGGGGCAGTGCACAGGTCTGTATATAAATTTTTTTATTTTCAGTGGAATGGATTGATCGGGTTAAATGCGACCCCTGTATATTTTTTCAAAAAAATACGATCAAAAAATTTTAGCATCTAGGAAAATTTATATAAACAAGTAGCCTGTGTCAGCCATATGGTTGACAAATAATTATTTCTGTATTTTTCGGATTTATTTGCCAACTTTTTTAAAATTCAACCCTTCTATGATATTCCCTGGACTGCAAGGTATGTAATGATACTTTATTTAGTTCAATTTGTTTTGTGGTTGTAGAGAAAAGCCCGTCCCTCTTTGGTGATGTGTTGTCCAGCATACAAATGTTCATGTAATTTTATTTATTTCAACTTCTTTATGAAGATACTCCCAGAACAATAAGCTTTTCAATTAAATCTCATTTAACCTAATTTTTTTTGTGGTTTGAGAGGAAAGTCCATCCACCTTTCTGCGGTTGGAAAGTAGGGTCCGAGGGCGTAACCAGGATTGGTTGACTGGGGGGCGGAGGGAGAAAAGAGGGGGCACAATTATCATCATTGAAAAAATTGTTTTGAAAATAAAGCCAAAAACTGCTATTAGACACCTTATTTAAAACTTTAAAGTTAGTAATTTACCAGTCCATCCATAATCTCTATGAATCAATATTTTTTATTCTAAAAGCGGGTACCTCAAAGTTTACTTGTCTTGATTACAATACAGCTTTTGGTTTCAATGAACATTTTTGATGGTTTTTTTAAGTCAGTCGTTGTAGTAACTGTTAAAAAAACTTTTTGACTGATACAAAAAAATTTTTCTAACGTATTTTTTCTATTGATCTTCAAATTGTTTTATATCATAAATTCATCTCATTTGGGGGGAAAGGGTTCATTAGGGGGGGGAGTTGACCCCCTGCCCTCTCTGGTTACCCCCTGGTAGTGTCCTTCCCCGCTTTAGCAAAAATATGTTGTTGTCTTTTGCCAACGGCCAAAGTTTTGTTTAATTTTGGTCTTGTCCATCCGGCACGCTCTTCCCCTTGCTCACCCCTTTTTCCACTCTCAGAGGAAATCAGCAACCGCTGCGGGGTTCGCCCATAGGTCCTCTGGTCCCAAGATCGTGTTAATGTGTGTGCATGTGAAAAGATGTAGTGTTGTGTGTGTTTGTGCTTTGCATAGCGGGCAGTTTGGTGATGTGTGTTGTGTGCGGTTGATTTTGTGTAGGTAAGAGTAAAGGAAAGGAGATTTCTTGTTCTGAGTTGGGCGAGGGTTCTCCTGACCCCGCGAGGAAGATTTTCTTCCTCGTTGCTTATTGCTGGTGCTTTTGTTTGAAGTATTGGGTTTATTGGAGTGTTGTTAATGTGATTTGTGACTGTGTTTGTGTGGATTTGTTGTTTTAGTACTTTGTATCTTTTGTTGTGTATGTCTTTTGGAATGTTTGTTGTGTAGTTGTTGTTGTTGAGAAAGATTGTTTGCTTTTAAAACCTGCTGGGTGCAGGTTGTTGTGCTAAGTGGTTGAGTGGATTGTTTGTGTACATGGCTGCCAATTTTGCTTGTTTTGCGAGGAGTTGAAAATATGTTGTCCAGTATTAAAATGCCCATGTTCATCTTTCAGTAGAAATATAATATTTTGGCTTTCCATTGACTAATTACTTTTACCAATAAGTTTGAGCCAATTCAAAGCCAAATTTTTTTTTAATTTTCAAAGTCCATAGGGCCCCGTTTTGTAAAAATGTGTTGTATGACCTAAAGATGCCCTTGCTTTTTTTTAATTTCAACCACTTTATGATATTCTCGTGTCTGTAAGCTTTGCAATAATATCTCTTTCGGCGCAATTCTTTCTGTGGTTGGGGAGCAAGATCATTCCCTTATTTACCAAAAAACGTTGTCCAGTATAAAGATGTTCATGTTTATTTTTTTCAAATAATGTTTGTTTATTTCTGGCTTTACGTTGACTTTTACCAATAAGTTTGAGCCTTGAGCCAAATTAAAGACAAAAATTTTTAAATTCCAAAATCCATCCCCTTTTGGTGAAAATGTAATGTCCTGTGTAAAGATGTCCATGTAAAATTTTTCGAAATTTCGACCCCTTTACGACACACCCCAGGGTATAAGCTTTCTAATGATACCTCATTTAGCTTAATCCGTTGGGTGGTTAGAGAGAAGTTAGGGAAGACACACACACGCACACACACACACACACACACACACACACACACACACACACACACACACACACACACACACACACACACATACACACACACATACACACACGCGCGCACACACACACACATCCACACACACACGCGCGTGCACGCGCACGCGCACGCGCGCGCACACACACACACACACACACACACACACACACACACACACACACACACACACACACACACACACACACACACACACACACACACACACACACACACACACACACACACACACACACACACACACACACACACACACACACACACACACACACACACACACACAAAGACATTACGTCTATTTATATATAGATCTGAAACCAATAAAATTTTAACTTAAGAAAGAAATGGTATTTAGTGTGTACTAATTGAATTATATCCCGTTCAAAAAAAAAAATAGGGCTTCGGAGCATTTGAGATATGTGACTTTAAAAGTTAGATTTTAGGGAGCACCCCCATTCTCTCTTTTTAAAAAAACAACAAACGTTGGCGCCAAAGACTACGACTATACTAAATTTTTTTAACTAGAGCCTAAAAATTAAACACAAACGTTGGCCGTCTTTTTACGCCTTGAAAAGGCAGAATTAAAAAAAAACTTGAAATAAGATAAAATGAAACTAAAAAGGGCCTATAAAAATGTATTTCACGATTTCACCCATAATCTTCGACGCATTTTTTATAACACCAATTATTGACAAATGTTTGATTTCTTCAGTAAAATCTTTCATATTTACCATAGTTAAAGGAGCACTGTCACAAATCAAATTCCTATAACGCCCGAACCGGACTGCTCCTTTAATACCAAACCTACCTAACTCAAATTTGGTATTTAGAGTGCTCCACTACAAGGCTACAACATTTTTAAATTTCAGCTGAATTGGTTCAGTATTAAAGGGGCAGTGCCGTTCGGGCGTTATAGGAATTTGATTTGTGACAGTGCTCCTTTAAATAAAAACTCAATACTGGAGAAACACTCAGCTTAGACATACCAGGAGAACCGAAAGAGTGATTTTCCCCAGCTCGGTTGCAGGTGACTCTGAATTTTGGTCCATCAATAACTGGAACTGGATCTACTTCCTGCAGTTAAAAAAGGCGCATAAAACTCTCCTTCGCAATATAAAAAATATCAACGTGCTTGTTTTACATAACACTATTAGTAGGTGCCGTCATAATATGGGCATAAAAGGAATGTTTTTACATCAGAGTATATTCTATTAGTATACAAGCTATTATAATATTGTTAATAAAAAATTGCAAGGCGAAAAAAAGAATGCCAAACAATTTCTTTTTTTTCCATTTCTTTCTTTTTTTATAATAATGAAATTTATAATATTGCGATGGACATTATGTGGACTATAGGAAATTTGCATTTGGTTTGGGCAGCTGCTCACTAAATAAAAATTTCTACCATTATGATAATGATTTGTTTATACATTGATCTAATCACACAGCATTGTTGCATGTTTTTTAGTTTGATGAAATGTCAATTTAAAAGATCATACTCACAGCAATCTTTGACAAGCGCGAAATCGCCACTTTTTCAATTAGAAAGCTATATTTGTATGTGTAAGAAACAACTATAAATTTGAAAAAATAAACAAATCATTATCATATGGTAGAAATTTTTATTTAGTGAGCAGCTGCCCAAACCAAATGCAAATTTCCTATAGTCCACATAATTTCCATCTCAGCCTAGTCCACATATTTTCTGTCTCTACATACGCCCAGGGAAAAATCGCCCCTTTTTCCTGCTCTATTCTTAGAGCATTTTTCAAGGCTAGTCTACCACTTTTTTGAATTGAATTAAAAAAATAGCCTAATAAACTATAGTTTTAGCTGCGCAATGACATAATGTTTATAATCATCCGTTGCCGAGATATACTTTTTTTAAATAAAAAATAATAAGAAGAAGAAGATGAATTTAAATTAAAAAATTTACCCACGTTGTTTAATTATAGTTAGTGCGGCGCAGTTGCGCTCCAGATAAAGTTTACCTACGTTCTCTAATTATAGTTGGCGCGATGCCATGCGCCAAATAATAAGAAGATGGTAAACATGAATTACAAAATTTACTTACGTTCTCTAAGTATAGTTGGCGCGGTGCCGTGGGTTAAATTGCAGTATGGCACCCCGCACCACCGATGATTACGGGCGCGTGGCGCTCCCGCGCCACCGCGCCACCGACGCTTATTATTATTTTTTAATAAATAAAACTTTGACTTAATTTTGTCATCAGTAATGCAAGAATTAAAAAAAGTACTCTGTTGTTTTCGCCGTTTTCCGCGGGGTTGAAGCAGATGGCGCTGGGAACTGGCTCCGTTTTTGCCACCAATTAAAACCTATCTGCTTTTTTTTTGTGCGGTTTCTATGAGGGGATGTTGGTTGTCTGCTCTGTACAATCCTTATTGTTGCCAAAAGGCTGTTATTGTGCGGTTGGGAGTTTTTATTTGTCTATTTTTCGAATTTTTTATTTTGATCAATAAATCGATAACAAGGACCTAAATGAAAAAAGTGCTTCCTAAGAAAGTTGCGTAGTTCCTTCTTTTTTCTAATGAGCCCGTGTTTATTTTTGATCAATCAGTAACGAATGAGGAATATTGCTTTTAAGGATGGAGCGTTGGAATAATAATAATAATAAGAAGAAGAAGGTTCTGAATTTCAAAATTTACCCACGTTCTCTAATAATGGTTGGCGCGGCGCTACGGGGCTAAATCGCCCCGTGGCGTTTCCGCGCCACCCATGATTACTTAAATCTGATAAATTATTTTCACTAACTTATTCCTATGTTAAGTTATATTAGAATAGCTTACCGATCCAGACTGAATTTTTTCTGAGTAATCGCTTATTGATTTTAAATGTTTATCTATTCCACCGCTAATTGTTTGACAAAAAATTGTTTCCCAAACTGATAAACCTAAAAGTTTCTGTATTTCTTGATTTTGTAAAACCACATGGAAACTACTCAATCTTAGAAGTACCTATGTGTTAAAAATTGGATTGTAAAAGTAATTTACCACCAACTGTTTTTAATAACATTAATTAATTGGATCTGTATCAGTGAATAAAAACAAAATAGTAGGCATTATACGCAGCACAGTAGTCGGTACCTGTTTTCCAACACGCTTGAGGAACTAGAGATTTTAAATCATTTATACACTCCTTCGCTTCTCGCCCCTGAAGTTGAAGTTTGTCATGTTTAAGCAGGACCACAAAAACATTGTCCACCGATCGTAAAGAAAGAATCTATAATTTTTCAATATCACTTAATTATAGGTAAATAACTCAACTATGCGAATAGTCGGCGTGGTTTATTTCTCGCATTTAAACTTGTAAAATGGCTAATTGCTATTGTGCATTTTTTGAACGCACGCAAGGATTAGCGCTGTCAATAATTCCAATCAATTTGTTCGATTACTCCGCCATTCATACTCGCGCGCAAAAAAATATGCCTTTGATTGATTCATTCTGTAAGAGTGCGTGTGTAGCAGCAAGTGCGTTTAGATTTGCGCGGGCGAAATAATCTTGGAAAAGCTGCCAGACTACCGCCTTCTGTTGCCTTTATTTCTATTGGTCCATTTTGTCGTCAGCAAGCAATTCTAAACTATTATTAGTAGCTACAGACAATTACTATTGCAACGACTTTACCTAAAATCGTGGTAACCTCAAAAATAGTTAGATAATTATAAGCGAAAACTGCAAGCGCGAACGACCAGACAACTGCGTTTAATATTCAGTTTTTTTATTGTTTTATTCATCTATTTAATATTTCTGAAAAATGCAGGAATACATGAGGCACTACTTAAGGTGCAATTAGCATGTATTGTTGTCCTTTGCCAGTAACCAGAGTTTCGTTCAACCCTGGTTTGTTCCATCCGGCACGCTTCTCGCCTTGGTATGTATTCATCATTCATGTATGATTCCGCGCCACCACTGTTCAGTAATTAGCTTCACGCGGACCGAAAACGAAATGCGGAATTTACACTGAGCAGCACTGACGCGGAATCCCTTCTGCGGATTGGCAGCGGACAGGATCCCAAAGGGTTAAAAAATTAAGAAAAGAAAGAATAATAACTAAACTAATAATATTAATATAAAAAATGCATAAAATTAAAAAAATATATAACACAAGAGAATGTCCGACTGTACACTAAACTTTTGACCAAAATTTTGCGGAAAAAGTCGCACTTTTAAATTCGTGTGCGATTTTTCTCGCAAAAATCTGTTATTTTCTGCTAGTTTTCCAGCGCTGCGATTTTTAACACAGTGTTAGTTTTCTCGCAGTGGGGACTGCGACTTCTTTTGCACTCTATGCTGTTTTGTTTGCACTGCGATTATTTTAGCGCTGCGAGTCTAACTGAGCACAAACAAATACAGACGCTGGTAATCATTTTTAATGGAGTAAAGCACTTCGAAACTTGTTAATTTTAAAACGTTGGTGAGTTACTTTATTTCATTAAAACTAAAAAGTGTTAACATTTTAAGGTAAAAAAAACGACTTTTACTCATTTAAACACAAAATTTTCGCTCCGCTTTGTTATTATTTTTTTTGTTGTGCAGCCAGCATCGCAGTGCGAAAATAATCGCAGTGCACATAAAGCAGTATAGAGTGCGAAATAAGTCGCAGTCCCCACTGCAAGAAAACTAACACTGTGTTAAAATTCGCAGCGCTGGAAAACTGGCAGAAAATGGCGGATTTTGCGAGAAAAGTCGCACATGAATTCGAAAGTGCGACTTTTTTCGCAAAATTTTGGTCAAAAATTTAGTGTACAGTCGGACATTCTCTTGTATTATATATTCTTGGTAATACTAAACAAATTTTTGTAAAAAAGTTTATTTTTTTAAAATATTACTACCAATGATTAATAAAATAGCATATTCTGAATAATAAGTTGGATTAAATGATGTAACTTTATTCAATCATAGGTGAGCATAAAAGAGAAAGGAAGAAAACCTTCCAGAAAAAATCCTGGGGCTCATCTATTAAACTTTTTTTATTTTAAAACCGCATCCTCCTGAATTTTAAAATACGCAATAAATGTGGACAATTTTGGAAATAAATTTACTGTTAAAACACAAAATTATAAACAAGAACTACTTTTGTTAACTTTAAATCTAAATGAAATTTACTCTTAATCAACAAAATTTAAAAACCATTGTTTTATAAAAAATAAAATCAATGTTTTTAACTTTTTTTTAAAAAAACCGCTCACTCTGTGACTAGAGGTTTCATAATAGGCATTTTTAAAATGAGAAGATGACATTTTTTGGCGGAATAAGCAATTTTTTTCAAAACGATAAAGCACAAAAAAGGGCGGAAAAAGAGAAAAAAGAAAATAAAGTTAAATTTTTGTACAATTAGGTCAAACTGGAAAAATACGTCAACATTGCAAAAATGGGTCAATTGGCAAAAAATATGTCAAAATGACAAAAAAAGCTTAACAAAATGTAAAAGTTTGTGTTTTAGCCATCTTAAGACTATCTTTCCAGGACATGCTTATTTAAAAACTATTTTCGTAAAAATTGCGATTTCCATATAACTAAAATCGAATATTTATTAACCCGTTCCCGTGATAGCTTTTTCCCCCGTTACAACCGTGAAACCTTCGTACGACAAAGATGAAACCTTCGTCTGACGGTGGTGGTATTTTCGCATGATAAATGCCGTACGTAAACTTTACGACGGTAAACCCTACGTATGACCTTGGTCGTACTTCCGTCATACATAATTTTTTGTGCGCGATTAGCAGACCTGGGCACGGTCTGGAAATGCCCCCCCCGTTTTATTGGAGTATTCGCCCCCCCCCCCGTTTTATTGCCCCCCCCCCGCCAAAAAATGAAAAAGTACCCTAAAATTATTACGCCATTTTTGACCTATGATGACGCCATCATCGCGAATTTTTTGCAGTTTTTAGCCTATTTCAATGTATTTTAAGCCATTTTAGACCTATTTTTACCTTATTTTCGCTTTTTTTTGTCCCTTTTCCCTCCTTTTTCTTTCCCCTCTGCTTGCCCCCCCCCCCGTTTCAAAAAAGTTGCCCCCCCCATTTCGAAATTGCCCCCCCCCCGTTTTAACCTCGGGGGGGGGCAGTGCACAGGTCTGGCGATTAGTGCCCAGTGAGCGAGCAAATTGAAATGTTTAAAACTGTAGGGTAGCAATAAGCAAATTTTCGAAACATGAAACCCGACGCTGTACACTTTATCTGTGAGAAAAATCAAACCTGCATATCGCTACCGTACAGCTTTAATCATTTAAATTTGCTCGCTCACTGGGCACTAATCGTGCAAAAAATTATGTACGACGGAAGTACGACATAGGTCATACGAGGGTTTCATGGTTGTAACCGAGGAAAAGGCAATCAATCAATCGGGTTAATTAATGCTCGTAGTCGAAGTTTTGGATTTTGTTCTTTTTATTTATTAAAAGTAAAAAAACTAGGTGGATTTTTAAAATACACTTTGATAATTAAACTAACCTCAGAAGCTGATTTTTGGTCATATTGAAATGACACCCTGCCACGTGCAGTGGTTGCATTTTCCACTTGTA
The DNA here is from genome assembly GCA_030248175.1 of Microlaimidae sp. YZB2_3. Taxonomy (NCBI): domain Eukaryota; kingdom Metazoa; phylum Nematoda; class Chromadorea; order Desmodorida; family Microlaimidae; species Microlaimidae sp. YZB2_3. Next base: position 8,101 of record JASAMX010032136.1, on the reverse strand, counting down.
GTTTCTGCTTAACTTCATTTTGAGCAACTGGTTCAAACCCTGTAGGTACAGTACATTCAAAAGAAGGCATTTCTACTGAAAAAGTGGGTAGTTTACACAAACCTACTCAAAAACACTAAGACTACTTATAAAAAAATGGGGTACAGAAAAAATTTTTAACAAAACCATTCAGAAAGAGTCCAGAATACAAGGAAGTATTCCTAATATAAGGGTCGATAAGTCCTATTTTTGCTAAATGGAAAGCCAATACTCTCTTAATTATAACAAAGAACAATCTTTTATTTTAAAACCAAGCTTTAACCACTGAGTTAAGCTGACCGCAATTTGCAGAAAATCACAAAATCTACAATTTAACCTCAATAACATTTTTGAACTATTAAAAAATTATAACATTCAAAACCTTATGAAACGATAGATAGAATTATAATGGTATTTTGGCTGACACATCAGTACTTTTATTGATTTACCTTTAAGTAATGTACTGGATTTCGCTGATGAGCCCCAACCATTACATAGCTTTTTGAGGCTTAAAAAATACGTTCGAAATTAGGGGCGGAACGTATTTTTTTAAATTTTTAACTTTAAATTAATATAATTTTAAACTTTCTTTATTTTTGCTTCACTACGCTTCTTTAACTGTGTCTATTGTTTAAGTTTTATTTTTTAGTAGTTTTGGGGGCTTTCTTTCTCCCAACCTTTTTTAGTTGTTGTTTTGTTTTTTTTAAACGAAATATGTTTAAATTCCGAAATTTAGTGTACAGTCAGACATTTTCTGGTGGTTTTATTTGTCTTTGAAAGAAGGTAGACACTGAGAAAAAAAATTGTATTAGACAAAAAATTAATTCCCAACGATTAACGAGTTATTAACAAGAATACTACTTAGTTATTTCCAACGTTGTTTTTATACATCATTTTTTTAAAAGAAAACATTTTTATTGAATGGATATTAATAAAACTTAATAAAAATCCTGCTAGGGTACCAAAAGGCTTAAGTTTTAAATTTGGTTCAATTCAAAAAAGTATTAAATGAGTACTGTCTTTTTCAAAAAAATTTAATATGTGTTAATAGTTGCTGTTTTTGTTTGCTATTATTCTGGTATTATATGTTAGCTAGTCAAGTTTTACTTCTAAAAAACAAGAGAGCTGCCCATAATAAAGACATTTCACTTCTTTAAGTTTTACATTTTGCAATTATAAAAATGTTCTAAAACACACTATAAAGCCAACACCAAACATTATTTTTGGAATAACTTTATTTTTGAAATTGCATTATCCATCTAATATTTTTCGTAATTTAACCAAACTTAACATTTAAGCTTTTTGGTACCTTAGCATGAATTCTATGAAGTTTTGTTAATTTCCGTTTGGTAGAAATCTTTTGAAAAACGGTGTATAAAAACACATTGGAAATAACCAAGCGGCATTCTTATTAATAACTTGTTAACCGTTGCAGACCCTGTACCAGGGGGGGGGCAGGGAGGCCATGCCCCCCTCCTTTCTGTGTTGGCCGGGGTAAAAATTAAGGAAGGGGGAGGTAGGTCCAGGGGTCGGGGGAGATAAAAAGAAGAGTAACTCCATCACGAACCCTGCTTTTCCCTACCTCTTTTCTTGGGGTATGCAAAAAGTGGATTATGTCTGTCTGTCTGTCTTGAATTCAATGTAAATAGGTATTTTTAAGCGCAAATTTTGCTCATTTTTTTATTTTAAATTGAAAATTTAACATAAAAAATGGCCTTTTGCCTTCAGCGGCTGGGGAAACCCCCCCCCCGCTTTGCGTTCACCTGGCGACGCCTTGCGGCACAGCATTCATATTTCATTTTTAGTTTTAGAGGTTGGCCTCCCTCCTTTCGAAAATCCTGGCATAGGCCCTGAACCGTTGAGAATTTTTGGTGTAATACAATTTTTTTCAGTGTTACCTGATACATCATGTATTAATTAACCAACAATAAAAATACACCATGAATTAGTATACTGCACCTGTAAGGTTAAAAATTTTTTTACAAATTTTGTTTGTTTCTATTCTAATCGTTGAATTCCTGAATTCATTGATATTTTTTGTTTAATCATGAAATATTTTAGAATATTTATTTTGTAAAAAACCAAACAAGTCTGTTTTTCACACAACACATGATATGAGAAACTTTTATGAATAAAAACAAAACACAATAAGGATGTTTTTAAAGTTAAAATGTTAAACAAACAAAAAAAACCCAACTATTTAACAGCCTTACATTAGTAAAAAAGTAAACAATTCACGTTTTATGAATAAAATTTATTTAAAGAAACTTAAAAAAGAGTTCAAAAGCAAATCAAACAATAACTTATTGAAATAACATTTAAACTATAATTACGACTGCATTTTTTTAGTTTTTCAGTCATTTTAAAAAACATATTTCAAAATATTTGTTTGTTTAGGCACATAGGCCCTGGCGTTTTAAGAATATAAACGCTTATGTCCTTAATAATTTATAAAATTTGATGTTAAAAAAATTCATTTTGCTACCATCAATAAAAGTATAGTTTATAAACATTAAAAGGGTTTCTTTTAAAAAATTGGAAGTTGATGCCACAATACTTAGATTATTACGGATATGTTAATTAGTTTATTCTGGCTTAGGCTTTTGTTGGCAACCAAAATCTAGAATCTTAACTTAGCTGGATTTCTAACTAATAATTAAGGCCCCCAAATTTTATTTCGCTTGATTTGTCCGAAATCAAAGCAAATCATTTTTTATTTTACAAAAGAACACATATTATTATTTAATTTTTATAAATAAAAGTTAACTAATAGAATAGTTATAAGCTAACAATACCCAAAAAATAAAACTTCAATACACTGAAAAATTTTTGACGAAACAAAAAACACACAAACAAATAATTAAAACTATAACTATTGGTTATTAAGTTTTGTGTAAATAAACATTTTAGTCGGTAAGTAATATTTTTTTTAATTTACACGGAGCCAAAATGGGCGATCGATCGTAAACATTTTGAATCCTAAATAGTCAAACTAAAATCATACAAGTGTATTGTTTGTTAAAAGTTAGCTTAAACCTTGTTTGCGGGTGTTTAATTACTTATTTCATTATAACATTCTATACCAGGCACTACGCCATTAACTGGCTTTAAATTAGCTATATTTAATTATAAAAATTAAATTTTAACTTTTATATTATTGTCGAATATCATTATCAACGCAACGCCCGTTTTATGAAATGATTAACCCTCTGGTTTCGATACACTGATTAATAAAACGCAGGCAAAACCCGAAGCATGTGTAATATTTTTCAGAGCTTTTCTTTAATTAGTTTAAAGTTCCGTCAAGGTAGTTTTGGTACTTTTAATGACCTTAGCGTGTCGCTTAGCACAGAAAAAAATGATTTAGGTTAACTTTTATTCGGGTAGTCGAAGCGTCTTATTATTACCCATTTTAGTTTATCTTATGTAATAACAAATACCTTAGATACAGCTCAATGATAAAGTATAAACCATGTTCTTGTATAAAGTGCGCGGATTATCGAGCCGTAGGTAAGCATATAAAAAAGATTCAAATTCAAAATATGAAGAACTTAAGAACTCAGGCATGGGGAACCTAAAACGAGTCACATCAATTCAAAAAGCAAAAAATGGTGAGATGTGTAAATACTCATTGTCTATCTCGTACACTAACCATGTGAAAACTGACAAGATAAAAAACTTTTTAATATAATTCGCCAAATATAAACTATTTCCTCATAATTTTAATGTAAGATTATAATAACTTGAGTTTTTAAATCTCTCCAACAAAATTATTGAAGAACTGGTAACAAAAAATACACAAATATTTCATACCCAAGGGACGTAACCAGGCTCTGCCAATGTGTGCTAATGTAATTTTTAACTAAGAAAACATGTTTTTACCGCTAAAAACATTGGATTATACGTTATTAGACCAAAAAAAGTGTATTATACAGCTTTATCTACGTTTATCCATGCTTTTTTAACGTTTTCAAAAATTAAAGGGGGGCTCCGCCCCTGCCCCCGAAATTTCCGGTGGGGGAGGAGCCCCACCCCCAATTTTTTGTACTACAATTCGCCCCCCCCCCCAAATTAAAACCCTGGGTACGTCCCTGCCATACCCTTTAAAAGTTATTGTGTTAACAAGTTACAATTTATTGTGTGAACATTCTATCACTCTATAAAATTTCTTAATCAAGAACACTCGGGCAAGACAAGAGTTCCATTTCACATTCCAACAGTAAAGTTGTACAAAAGTTACGACACACGGAATATTGTAATAAACCAAAAACTTTTTCTAATGCGACAATTGAGAACCAACCAGAAGAAGTAAGCTTCATAAACAATGTGAATGCGCTTTTTTTGAGTCGCAACTAAGCCAATTAAATTCCCAACTGCAACTAAAGTGTCCTTACTGATTTTCAAGTATCCTTTGCTAACAATTTGTTTCTTCGAAGCTCAGCCAGTCAAGAAACGCTAAAGACAGAAATCATGAACTCTGTCACAGAATAAAATAATTATTGAATCCTATCTCTTCGCACACAGTTAGCATTTAGTTAGCAACACAAATGACGTCTAATCCAGACAAATGACCTCCTTGGACGGACTGGACTGGAGTACCACATCCGGCGCCTCCCAGTCCACCGCCAATCCTTCCAGTCTCTCCTTCGCCTGACAACTGTTGCAGCCGTCGATTTTGCAGATGGCGACGCGAATCTTGGCCAGGTGCTTGTCCTGCCAGTGACTGATCACGTCGCTGTACTGGCTGAACTTGAGTGCGCAGGGGGTGCAGGTGTAGCGGACGCGGCTGGGTTTCGGCGTCGCGGGTTGGGCTTCCTCCGGCCTCTTAGGCCGCTTAGACAGTGGGCCCATGAGACGGGAGGTGGCGTTGCGCTTGGGGGCAATTGTGGGGGCGCGGTTGAGAGCGGGGTTGGCGGGATTCTGGGCGTCGGGTCCAGCCCCGTGCTTGTCCGACAAATGCTTCTCCAGATCCGTATAGCTCGTGCATTGGAAGGAACAGACGTCACAGCTGTATAAGATCTCGGCGGAGCACAACTTCTTCTTGTGCTCCATCACCAGATGCTGCAGCAGGTTAAAGGCATACTGCTAAAATACACATACACGTAAAAACCATACATGGGCACAGGGGTTGGGGAGGGGAGGGTTTAACCCCCCTCCCAAATTCTACGAAGGGGGGTTTAACCCCCTCCTCCCTTCCACTTAGAAGTGGGGGGAAGAAAAATGTTAACCCCCCAATTTTAAAAAAGTGTCTTTAAAATGACTTCTAACTGCCTCGAAACTTAAGTTTTGAGGTCAAAATGAACGTTTTAAACAATAAAAAGCTCAAAAATGCAATTAAAAAGGCTTTTTGACATAAAATTAGCGTTTTTTACCTATTTTTTATTTGAAATCGAAAAACGATATTGGTAAAATGCACTCCAGAAAAGAAAACGATATGGGTATTTTCTGTTTCTTGGGTTTTAACCATACATGGGCACGGGGGGGTTGGGGGGGGGGGTTAACCCCCCCAAATTCTGAGAAGTGGGGTTTAACCCCTCCTCCCTCCCCACTCAAGTGGGGGGTGGGGAGAAAAAATTTAATCCCCCAATTTTGGAAAAAAATGAAGAAAAAAAAATGTCTTTAAAATGACTTCTAACTGCCTCCAAACTTAAGTTTTGAGGTCCAAATGAATGTTTTAAGCAAATAAAAAGCTTTCAAAAATGCAATAAAAAAAGGCTTTTTGACCTAAAATTAAGTGTTTTTAACCTATATTTTCCTTCAAAATCGAAAAACGATATGGGGTAAAATGCACTTCCAGAAAAAAAAACGATATGGGGTATTTTGCGATTTCTTCGGATTTTAACCCCCCCCCCCCTAATTTGGGGTTTAACCCCCCCCCCCCTCCACTCCAACCTATGATGGTTCTAACCCCCCTCCAATCTGGGATACCCCCCTCCATTTCGGACCAACTTGCCCGTATGATAAAAACCCTCTAAATGACATACCTATACAGGGGGACAGGTCATTTTGGGGCTTAATCTAATTTAATTTTTTTTTGGAATGATTTCTTTGTTTATTAAAAAATAAAAAAATAAAAAAAGGTATTAAAATTGAGTTTTAAAAAATGCTTAATAAAATCTCATTTTGTGATAAAACTAGTTTTGGCAAGGGGTTTTGGACAAAAAGCATAATTATATTAATAATAGCAAATTTAAAACATATCAATGAATATTTTATTACTCGACATTCATATTTCGTAAAAATTGACGTATTTTTGTTTCTGAAATATTCACAATTATACTTTTTCCCAGTGTTGATTAATTATGTACTAAAAAATAAAAATAGTTTAGGTATTATTGTACGCTAAATAAATCGTTTTTGAATGAAAATATAAATAATGTTTTTTATGTAATTCTATAAGTTAAATTATCACCTTTTGACAGAATATACAACGTCCTCCGTCTGTTTTTGCCTGGGCTTTCTGAAGCAAATCACTAGTGACCAGACCGTGAAGCATGACAAGATGTCTTTCCAATCCTTCGTAAGTCCAGAACCGGTCCCTAAACATTTTAAACTGTTTTATTATCGGGTGATTTCTATTTGATAAAAAAAAAACAACCGAACCCCATTTTTCGCAAGCTTAAGTAGATAAGGTAATCGAAAAATTGCTGCACTATAACAAAAATTTCAAAGTTTTGAAGTATATATTAAGTTTAAACCGTTTTATGTCAGCGCGAAAATGCCTGAATTATAGGGGTCCATTATTTCTGAACTTCATACTAAGTCTGCTAGTCAACCAAACCCAAGCAGCAAAAAAAAACGCCGAGGAGTCGGGTTATCTTTTGGTTGTGTCAACTACCCTGTCGTTTTTGATTAAAAAAAACAACAAAACAACAAAAACGGTATTTTCCTAAAATTTGCATAATATAATATTTTTTTATAAGGTGGCTTAAATTCGGCCAGCCTAATTTCGGCCACACCACCGGCTGTTATTTCTTTACCATGCACAAAGTTACATATTGAACTTCGCATGGATACACAAATCGTCAAGTACTAATTGTGATGTATTTAGTTGTTGTATAATTGCATAATTTTACGCGGGGAAAACAAAATAGTCAGTGACCGAAGGCTGGGCGAATACTTTTAATTACTACAACAACAACCTAATGATCTGCAACTATATGATTCGTACTGACGACAGCGGCCAGGCTTCGCAAGGAGTGTCACGCCTAGCGTTAAGATGCCGGGCAGTCATGAAAGCGGCCCGGCAAGGCCCCGAACCCTAACCCGCCGCTTTTGCGAACCCTAAACACGTAAGGTGGCCATGCTTCTTCGAGGAAGATTCTCGTTGAGGCGGAAAGGGGGGGAGAGACAACAGAAACGGAGAAAACTCGCAGAGTAAAAAGTCTAGAGATACCGTGACTAAAGTAAAAAAATGCTACCTGCATCTACTGCATGCCAGCGGTGCTCCGCCCATAAAGTCCAATTGTGTCTTGTTGAGAAGGCGCTGGTGGAAGGATTGGAGGTGGAGGAAATACCGGGCCCTGTCCAACATCATCTGATCGCAGATCTCGCATGTGGCCGCCTCCCCACTCCCGCTGTTCGCCCCGGACACCACCTGGGCTCGGGCCGTGGGAGACGTCGGAAGCGTCGTCGCCTTAAAATCAATAATAATCACTATTCCTCAATACAAAACCAATATCACTAGTATTAATTTGGGAACAGTTAAAATTAAATAAACAATTAATAAATGTATGAGCGAATATATTAAACATCATTATAACTACCTTCCTGGCACTCTGGAGTTGAAGTTGTCGAATACGCTCCTGGGCCTGTAGCCTCTGCTGTAGAAGTAATTGCTGCTGCTGTTGTTGTTGTTGTTGCTGCTGCTGCTGCTGGAGGAACATCTGCTGCTGCTTGGGTAGGATGTTGGCCTGGGCCGCCCGCACTGCTCCCTGACGCATCATCGCGTTAGACATATTCCACGGCTGTCTTACGTTGCTCTAAATTTCAATTTCTGATAAGGTTTGAATTCAAATTGTTGTAATTTTTACTGGTGTAAAAAATTATAGCAATACGTAACTGAACGAAGTACCACATATAA
>JASAMX010032135.1:0-16096 GCA_030248175.1 Microlaimidae sp. YZB2_3 | reverse complement strand
TTATGTATGTGGTCTTCGTTCCAGTTCATATTGCTACGGGCAGATTTATAATAAAGAGAAATCTCTGAGGGAGCACTTATTTTTAAACTTTATAATGTCGTGCTTTATTAAAACAAACAATGAGGAAGATTCGCGCTATTTTTTTCTAGCATTTGACTTTTAAAAAAATAAAAAAACCTTGGAATTTTCGCGCAATTTAGTAAAAAAAAATCATTGTAGTCTGCGTCGTTACTTTTATGCATAACAAATTATTAAAAGTAATAGAAAATTTAAGCCATATGAAAAGTAAATTTATTGTTATTAAAGACATGAACTTATTGTGACATACATAAAAAAATTTAAACAAAAAAATAACAGTGCAACAAAAATAAGAAAGATAAAACGTTGTATTAATTTTTCTGGGAGATTTCTGTACATTTATGATGTAAATCTGATTCATTACTTAATTATATAATATTTTCAAAGGAAACCTTCATTAAAAACTTTTAATAAGTTATAATTATTTGGCCCAAAGGCTATTTAGATTAGCTTTACGACGTGTAACGTAATAGTAATAAGTTATTATTCTTTTAAACATCAGCACTCATAAGACAAACATAATTATTAAAATGATGGTAAACGAATGGTAATATAACCATCTCGATAAAAGATTTAGTAAATGACCATTTATAGCAGTTTATTTATTTACACTGATTTTAATTATTCAAACACACACTTCAAAATTGTATGTAAGCTAAGGTTCCTCCGGAACTCCAGAACTCTGCCGCTCAAACGAGCGATTTAAGGCTTATTTAACCATAAAATATAATTTAAATTATTTTTTGCTTTTTCAAAACTGCTTTGCTGTTGTTTTTAAAAGTTTTCTAACAAAACAATTAATGGTTGCTTTTTAATTATTTATGATATTTTAAAAAAAACCAAGCAGAAATTTGGAGCTTTGAAAAGCGGAGTTTCGCTCGGAGTTCCTGGGAACATCGGTTTTTGCGATAGTTATTTTAGTTGGATTTTTTCATCTATTTTTAAAGTTTTAATATAGTTTGAACAAATTAAGTTTACAAAAAAATTTAAATATAATATACGGCATCACGGCCTTTTTCTTTAAACTTTTTTATTAATTAGCAAAAATAAAAAAAGGAGTTGTAAAATAAAAATAATCGAAGCTCCGTTCGGAGCTCCAAAGAAAATTCTTAACTCGCATCACTAAAGCAAAAACCAACAGTCCACAAAAAAACGCGATTGAAAAAAAAATATTAAAAAACGCAGTTGAATCGTAAATGTACAAAATTGACGAATATAAAAGTAAATTTCAGCTAAAAATAACCTTGATGAGTTAAACTTTATGTTTGTTTTCTAGCTGTGTGCCACACGTTTCATAGACGAAATGATTTTTTATTATAAAACATATATTATATCGGACTGTAAAGTAAAAAAGGCAGGTTCAATTCTGCTCCAGTTTTAAAATTATTTAAAAAACACAAATAAAAACTCAGAATACAAAATTTAAATTCAAAATCGAAATCAACTTTTAAATGTTAGTTTTTTTCCGCATTTTAAAACAACAACACCGCAATATACGTACCTATTGTTCCGTTTTATTTCGGCTAAATTGTCTTTTAAGTTTTCTAAATTTTTCTGGAGATTTTAAAGCAATAATATAAAATAACATTCCAAGTTTGAAATTTTGCTCTATTTATTTTATAAAAAAATGAATCAACGATTTTTTTGTGTTTTTTTTTCTGACATACAAAATGTAACTTTTTAGCAAAAAAATAAGAAATATTACCGTCATCTAAGTTTAACTTCACCTCATATATATCTATTGTCCTTATGTGAATCCAGATTTTGCGTAATTTAAACATAAAATGAAAGTTAGATCCAATGCGAATAGTTTAATTAATTTTTTATAGTTCCGATCTAATATAAAGCAAGCGGAGATATCTAAGCGTTAATCTTTAATTTTATAGTTTTAACTGTTTAGCTTGATAGTTCAATTTTGTTTATGGTTTGGTTTGTGGTTCAACTGCATATAAACGCTTAATAAGCAATTTTAAAACTATAAGGAAAGATGCTAGGCGCTTAAATATTTCGCAGATAACTACTGCCGCGCTTGTACATACAACGTCCTTTAATTTAGTTATAACATAAATTATTTTTAGTTATAATAGGTAAAAAGCAGTGTGTTTTATTTTAAAAGCTGGTTCATACTTATGTAAAAACGTTTTTTGGACTTTGTCCAAAGGAAATTTTTACATAAGTATGAACCAGCCTTAAGTTATTCCTGTTTCTGTAAAAAAATAAAAATGTGTTTTTGTTAACATTATACTGCGCATAGGATGATTTGAACCCTGAGTTTCCTTTTTCTAAATATACAATTTTTCTTTTTTTTATTTCCTTTTCCGATTGTAAAATTTTGCCGCATATATTTTTCAAATGCACAGAAATACTTATTAGTTTGTCGCAATTTACTGAGCGGATTTTTTTCCATATTTAGTCTGGTTTAACTTAACTTGAAAAATATTTACAATCGGCAAAAAAATCTTGAATTATTTCTGTTGCTTTTTTTCGACGACAAAAATAAATTCGTGAACTTGTTTACTACGGTATGAAAATTCACCACGGTTAAATAATGTTGTCATTGTATATTTAATCGTGTTTTGTTTTACTCAAATAAACGCAGGATTTTTTTTTAATTGTCAGAAAGCTTGGTAATTATTGTTGACTATTTTGGAAATGAAAAACTTTCAGTCGAGAAAAATTCGAGCTCAGCAATGGACGTTCCGCAATAATTATCTCAGCTCGGCACCGTCCGGCCCACCAAATAAAACTAAAAAATTAGGGTGATATTTAAAAGCCGAGGCAACTTGAAGCTGAAACCTGGAATCAAAAATAAAAAGTTTGAAACCTTAAAGGGGGAACCTGGAGTCGGAAATTAATGGAAACCGAAAATAAAAATGGCTATAAATTCAATACCTTAGCGAAAACCTAAACCGAAACCCAAGCCATAAGTTCCCGGATCGCCAAAGGTCATAGACAACCCCAAAAATGAAAGGAGAGGGGTTAAATTAGGTTTTGCTCAGCTTAGGTTTTGCTTAGGCTTAGGCTTAGCTTAAGTTTTGCTTAGGCTTAGCTTAGGTTTTGCTTAGGCTTAGCTTAGGTTTTGCTTAGGCTTAGATTTTGCTTAGGCTTTGGTTTTGCTTGGGCTTAGCTTAGATTTTGCTAAGGCTTAGTGATTTTTTTTTAGGGTTAGACTTAGCTAAGCTTTTTCTTAGGCTTAGGCTTTAGGCTTGAGTTTTGCTCCTACTTAAGTTTTAAAATTAGACTTAGCTTAGATTTTACTTAGGCTTAGGTTAGGTTTTGCTTAGGCTTAGCTTAGTAGCTGATTTTCTTTATTGTTTTTGGAGTAGGTTTTGGCCCTTCTTTTTGGCCCGGCCCGACCTGGCCGGTTTGAGACGCGTTAAAAATCAAAAATGTTAGGAAGCGGAAAAATCTCAGTTCTTTGAAAGAACATAAGAAACAAGAAAACATAACTTACAACAACTATCTTTTAAAAATAATAGGCTTAATAACTTAATATTTTAAAGCATAATTTTATTAAAATATAATTGTAATTATTATGTATAGGATTATCTTTTATTTTTAAATATATAGCAAATTTTGTTAGATAATAGAATTAAATTTTTATTTCTCGTTCGTATCCTATAAACATACAACAGTTCGTTTGGTAAAATCCGATTTGAAACTGTTTTTGTTGCAAAAATTATCTTGCTATACGAGAATTATATCTGGCTGACCTCGTGATTTTGTTTATGGACATGAGAAGACCAATTAAAATTGTGCAGTTATGATATTCAACGAATTGAAACGCAAAATTTATTTTAATATACTAAAGTTATTCAAATATAGTCGTTCAAATATTGACAGTTATGTTTCAAATTAAGTATTTTGATATATAAATGTTAAAATAAAATGTATAAATGGTTAATATTAAACTGTTTTGATCAAAATTTTTAATTGTATTGGTATAAAATAGTCGATTTAATACTGTTTTTCATTGAAGTATACTACATAGGTTTAATTTGCTTATAAAATAGCTATTTTAAATTTCAGGTTATTTCTTTGTTTTCGGTTATACCTAAGACTTGCAGCTCATGGCATGAGGTCAGGATTGTTGTTAGCTAAGACTTAGCAGAGTCAAAATCTGTCGACATCTATTTTGTGATGAGCATGAGTTGAACAGTTATTTATTTTACGAGAGTGTAATTTTTTCAAACACCTTCTATAAACTACAAAAAAAATTAAATCTCTCAAATTTTATTTGGTATTATTGTTTTTTTAGAATTTTTAAATCCCTTGTTTGCATAAAAACATCTGCAGTGGTGTAAATATTTTTCTGATTAATCAGCGAAACGGTTAATTTAACTTAAACTTATATGCACATTATATGACCAAGCTACACGTTGAAATACATTTATCAAATTAAATATTTTATTCGCAGGATATATTCACTGAAATTATTGCACAACTGTTCGACTCATCCTTTCACATACAAAAAGGTAGCGCAAAAAAAGTTCGACGAAAATAGATGTCGACAGATTTTGACTCTGCTAAGTCTTAGCTAACAACAATCCTGACCTCATGCCATGAGCTGCAAGTCTTAGGTATAACCGAAAACAAAGAAGTAACCTGAAGTTTAAGACAGCTATTTTATAGGCAAAATACACCTATGTAGTATGCTCAATGAAAAACAGTATTAAATCGACTATTTTATACCAATACAATTAAAAATTTTGACCAAAACAGTTTAATATTAACCATTTATACATTTTTATTTTAACATTTATATATCAAAATACTTAATTTGAAACATAACTGTCAATATTTGAACGACTATATTTGAATAAACTTTTGTATATTAAAATAAAATTTTGCGTTTCAATTCGTTGAACATAATTAACTGCACAATTTTTAATTGGTCTTCTCATGTCCGTAAACGAAATCACGAGGTCAGCCAGATATAATTCTCGTATAGCAAGATAATTTTTGCAACAAAAACAGTTTCAAATCGGATTTTACCAAACGAACTGTTGTATGTTTATAGGATACGAACGAGAAATAAAAATTTAATTCTATTATCTAACAAAATTTGCTATATATTTAAAAATAAAAGATAATCCTATACATAATAATTACAATCATATTTAATAAAATTATGCTCGGTAAAATATTAAGTTATTAAGCCTATTATTTTTAAAAGATAGTTGTTGTAAGTTCATGTTTCTCGTTTCTTATGTTCTTTGCAAAGAACTGAGGATTTTCCGCTTCCTAACATTTTTGATTTTTAACGCGTCTCAAACCGGCCAGGTCGGGCCGGGCCAAAAAGAAGGGCCAAAACCTACTCCAAAAACAATAAAGAAAATCAGCTACTAAGCTAAGCCTAAGCAAAACCTAACCTAAGCCTAAGTAAAAATCTAAGCTACAGTCTAATTTTAAAAACTTAAGTAGGAGCAAAGCTCAACCCTAAAGTCTACTTAGCCTAAGAAAAAGCTTAGCTAAATCTAAAATTCTAAAAAAAGAATCACTAAGCCTTAGCAAAATCTAAGCTAAGACCCAAGCAAAGCGAAAGCCTGAGCAAAATCTAAAGCCTAAGCAAAACCTAAGCTAAGCCTAAGCAAAACCTAAGCTAAGCCTAAGCAAAACTTAAGCTAAGCCTAAGCCTAAGCAAAACCTAAGCTGAGAAAAACCTAATTAACCCCTCTCCTTCCATTTTTGGGGTTGTCTCATGACCTTTAGCGAACTCGGGACTTATCGCTTGGGTTTCGGTTTAGGTTTTTTTCGCTAAGGTATTGAATTTATAGCCATTTTTATTTTCGGTTTCCATTAATTTCCGACTCCACGTCCCCCCCTTTTAAGGTTTCAAACTTTTTATTTTTGATTCCAGATTTTTCAGCTCTCAAATTGCCTCGGCTTTTAAATATCACCCTAATTTTTTAGTTTTTTTATTTGGTTGGCCGGACGGTGCCTAACTCAGATAATTATTGCGGAACGTCCATTGCTGAGCTCGAATTTTTCTCGACTGAAAGTTTTTCATTTCCAAAATAGTCAACAATAATTACCAAGCTTTCTGACAATTAAAAAAAAATCCTGCGTTTATTTGAGTAAAACAAAACACGATTAAATATACAATGACAACATTATTTAACCGTGGTGAATTTTCATACCGCAGTAAACAAGTTCACGAATTTATTTTTGTCGTCGAAAAAAAGCAACAGAAATAATTCAAGATTTTTTTGCCGATTGTAAATAATTTTCAAGTTAAGTTAAACCAGACTAAATATGGAAAAAAATCCGCTCAGTAAATTGCGACAAACTAATAAGTATTTCTGTGCATTTGAAAAATATATGCGGCAAAATTTTACAATCGGAAAAGGAAATAAAAAAAAGAAAAATTGTATATTTAAAAAAAGGAAACTCAGGGTTCAAATCATCCTATGCGCAGTATAATGTTAACAAAAACACATTTTTATTTTTTACAGAAACAGGAATAACTTAAGGCTGGTTCATACTTATGTAAAAATTTCCTTTGGACAAAGTCCAAAAAACGTTTTTACATAAGTATGAACCAGCTTTTAAAATAAAACACACTGCTTTTTACCTATTATAACCAAAAATAATTTATGTTATAACTAAATTAAAGGACGTTGTATGTACAAGCGCGGCAGTAGTTATCTGCGAAATATTTAAGCGCCTAGCATCTTTCCTTATAGTTTTAAAATTGCTTATTAAGCGTTTATATGCAGTTGAACCACAAACCAAACCATAAACAAAATTGAACTATCAAGCTAAACAGTTAAAACTATAAAATTAAAGATTAACGCTTAGATATCTCCGCTTGCTTTATATTAGATCGGAACTATAAAAAATTAATTAAACTATTCGCATTGGATCTAACTTTCATTTTATGTTTAAATTACGCAAAATCTGGATTCACATAAGGACAATAGATATATATGAGGTGAAATTAAACTTAGATGACGGTAATATTTCTTATTTTTTTGCTAAAAAGTTACATTTTGTATGTCAGAAAAAAAACACAAAAAAATTGTTGATTCATTTTTTTATAAAATAAATAGAGCAAAATTTCAAACTTGGAATGTTATTTTATATTATTGCTTTAAAATCTCCAGAAAAATTTAGAAAACTTAAAAGACAATTTAGCCGAAATAAAACGGAACAATAGGTACGTATATTGCGGTGTTGTTGTTTTAAAATACGGAAAAAAACTAACATTTAAAAGTTGATTTCGATTTTAAATTTAAATCTTGTATTCTGAGTTTTTATTTGTGTTTTTTTAAATAATTTTAAAACTGGAGCAGAATTGAACTTGCCTTTTTTACTTTACAGTCCGATATAATATATGTTTTATAATAAAAAATCACTTCGTCTATGAAACGTGTGGCACATAGCTAGAAAACAAACATAAAGTTTAACTCATCAAGGTTATTTTTAGCTGAAATTTACTTTTATATTCGTCAATTTTGTACATTTACGATTCAACTGCGTTTTTTAATATTTTTTTTCAATCGCGTTTTTTTGTGGACTGTTGGTTTTTGCTTTAGTGATGCGAGTTAAGAATTTCTTTTGGAGCTCCGAACGGAGCTTCGATTATTTTTATTTTACAACTCCTTTTTTTATTTTTGCTAATTAATAAAAAAGTTTAAAGAAAAAGGCCGTGATGCCGTATATTATATTTAAATTTTTTTGTGAACTTAATTTGTTCAAACTATATTAAAACTTTAAAAATAGATGAAAAAATCCAACTAAAATAACTATCGCAAAAACCGATGTTCCCAGGAACTCCGAGCGAAACTCCGCTTTTCAAAGCTCCAAATTTCTGCTTGGTTTTTTTTAAAATATCATAAATAATTAAAAAGCAACCATTAATTGTTTTGTTAGAAAACTTTTAAAAACAACAGCAAAGCAGTTTTGAAAAAGCAAAAAATAATTTAAATTATATTTTATGGTTAAATAAGCCTTAAATCGCTCATTTGAGCGGCAGAGTTCTGGAGTTCCGGAGGGACCTTAGCTTACATACAATTTTGAAGTGTGTGTTTGAATAATTAAAATCAGTGTAAATAAATAAACTGCTATAAATGGTCATTTACTAAATCTTTTATCGAGATGATTATATTACCATTCGTTTACCATCATTTTAATAATTATGTTTGTCTTATGAGTGCTGATGTTTAAAAGAATAATAACTTATTACTATTACGTTATACGTCGTAAAGCTAATCTAAATAGCCTTTGGGCCAAATAATTATAACTTATTAAAAGTTTTTAATGAAGGTTTCCTTTGAAAATATTATATAATTAAGTAATGAATCAGATTTACATCATAAATGTACAGAAATCTCCCAGAAAAATTAATACAACGTTTTATCTTTCTTATTTTTGTTGCACTGTTATTTTTTTGTTTAAATTTTTTTATGCATGTCACAATAAGTTCATGTCTTTAATAACAATAAATTTACTTTTCATATGGCTTAAATTTTCTATTACTTTTAATAATTTGTTATGCATAAAAGTAACGACGCAGACTACAATGATTTTTTTTTTACTAAATTGCGCGAAAATTCCAAGGTTTTTTTATTTTTTTAAAAGTCAAATGCTAGAAAAAAATAGCGCGAATCTTCCTCATTGTTTGTTTTAATAAAGCACGACATTATAAAGTTTAAAAATAAGTGCTCCCTCAGAGATTTCTCTTTATTATAAATCTGCCCGAAGTTGTATTATTTGAATTTTTTGATTTGTAAAAAATAAAAACTGGCTGGGTTAAAAAAAGGTCGTCAAATATTGGTTTAAATTCAGACATATTATTTTCCTAAAGAGTATTCCTCTAATAATATTTTTAGTGGCTGTTTTTTTTTCGTTATATTATTTTTGATTTTGGGAAATTACGTAGATTACAGTACTTTTTGTAGGATATGAAATTTACCTTTATTAAATTGTTTTACCGGTTATTGTCTGAAATTCAGCTAAAACTCCGCTTCAAAGCTCTGGAGCTGCGAAAATCCGGAGCTGCTTCAGCTTTAAAAGGCCAGGAGCTCCGGAACATTATATTGGAATGTTAAAACATCACAAATATTAATGAAACTGCACCTTGAAAATCTATTTATTAAAATAAAAAATCCATACATTGTTTTTATTTTTGTACCGTTTCGATGCCTGCGGGGACTAAAGTAAACTGTCGTACAAACTGCTATTAAATTTTTCTATGTGATTTTAGCTTCATTTTTAGAAGAAGCTATTTTTAACGTTTTTATAAGTTTTTAACGTCTTTTATGAAATATTAAGCGCCACGATTTTTGTAAATTTGTAGATTTGGAGTTTTTGAAGAACGTAAAAAACTACAATTTTTGATTTTTTTTAATTTTTGCTTTGAAGTGAAGAAGGGCTTTTAATAAGAGACGTAGCGTTATAATAAACATCCACACCAGTTTTATCTTTATACATTTATAAGTTTTGAAAAAAAAACATATAGACTCTTGAGCTCTGAAGCAGGAAATAAAATAAAATGAAATATTAGTTTTGCAGAAGTTGAAATCTCTTTTTTTAAGGCAAGGCAGGTAAGTGGGAGTAATTTTAATTGCTAACTGCAAAAAAATAGTGAATATGAGTCATTACGGCTAAAAACAAATAAAGGATAAGAATTTATTAACATCAATAAAATTATGTGTACAATTCCTAGCTATAAGCTGATAAAATTCGTTAGTAAATTATTGTTTAATAGAAATGTAATAATTTAAGTTTTTTGGCTGCCATGCAGATGCATTCATATCTGGGTTAAAAAAAATGTTATTTTTTTTTAATTCAACCATTTTAGCTTGAATACTTTTGCAGCTTTTTGTAAAGCTAGGCAATATTTGTTTTTGGTTAAGTTATACAAATATTATAGTGGCCACCTGTTAATAGAATAACCTTTTCTCATGAGTTCATAATGACTACTTTCTACGAAGCGTAATAAGCTTGATTGTATAAATAGCCAGCAAACGGAAATTTTTTCATTTTCGTCTTTGGTAACACCTAATTTGTTTTTTTCGATTATTTTGTTTTGGCTGCAAAGAATGATTTTACAAAATATAATCTGTTTGCATAAAAACAAACTTTTATTGGCGCGTCACGATAAATTGAACCCTCAGTTTTTTTTATTTAATAATATATTTTTATTATTTTTCTTTTCGCTTGTGAAGTTTACCGCGTGTTATTGTGAAAAGCACGTTCACAACTTTTGTAACACTTATTAGTTTGTCTTACAATATTGAACTATTTTTTTACTTTTATTCTAGTTTTTTCTAGCTTGATAATTTTATAAAAACATTACAACAATCGGTAATAAATTTTGAATCGGTTTGCGTCTGTTTAACCATATGGTGCAGAAAACTACGACTCGAGTATAAAATTTTATTTTTTAGTTGATCCTTTTGAGTAACCTTTATCAAATTTTTTAATATTTTTGGAAATATTTTAGGATTAAAAATATTATTTTGATTTTGTTTAATTTTTGTTTTATATTTTTCACACCACGTATAAAGTTCTAGTATGATTTTAAAGTTTTTAGTGGCGTAATTACATAAAGTTTTCTTTAAAATTTTTTTAAAATGGTTAGAATGACAAATTTTTTTATATAGTATAGTATTATTTTAAAACTTCATAAAACATAATTAATGAGTAACCAATAAACCGTTTTCAATTTTTCCTGGCGTCTTTAACGCAAATCTACAGCGTGTTTGAAGTTTAAGATAATGTATGTTAACCCTTTGGGATTTTTTCGTTTTAAAACCGCTGCAAATCTGCGGAAGGGATTCGGCGTCAGTGTTGCACTGTGTTAAACTCCGAGTCACCGACCAACTGGACACGGTATTTAATTAACTCAATGCAGCACTGACGCGGAATATCTTCTATGGATTTGCAGCGGAATGAGGAATCCCAAAGGGTTAAAAGATGCAATGCAGCTGAAATGAAAGAGGCTGCATTCACAGCAAAAGGCGAAAAAAATAATTTTGAACCGTCCTTGTAAATGAACTTTTGATAATAATAATTATAACTTTATTTCAAATTAATCCTTTCGATATGTAGCAACAAAAATAAAAATAAAGAACAAATAATATTAATACTAGATAAAAAAATCAAAGAATACAAAAATTTGTAAATTGTGTTTTAAGAAAGCCACATAAAATAAGAGTACCAAAACTGATAAATTATGTGCCTGTTGAATTTTGTCTATACTTAAAATTTAAATCTAAACTTTGAAGAAACATAAAAATGAATCTAGTACAGATAGCAGACAGATTATTCCAAATACCCAGATATGTGTTAATCCATTTTGAAAAAAGCTGAAAAAAAATGTTTTATTAGTACGGTTTATTTTATTTGTATATACAATATTTATTTTTTATCAGAAACTAAGACGGTGGTTAAAATTTTTTTAAAATAGAAAAGTAAGAAAAACGTAAATTTTAGTGATTTCAAGGTATAATTATGTATTTTTATTTTAAAAGTGTTTCCACATTTTAGAGCTTCACATTTTATTAAATAGTTAGAAACAAAAAAAATCTATTCATTGTGTTTGCTAAAGCATGCTGAAAGCATGTTTAGTTTTAATGTTCTAAAATATCAACTTTTGTTTTTTATGGTTACATCTGTTTGGACACCTGAACACCCGAACTAAACAAGTCTTTTTTTAATTCTTTTGATTTTTTAGTGTTTTAATAAGATTTTTTTAAAGATTTATTTGCCTTCTACTTTGACAAGTTTTATATAGCAATAATAAATAATAATTACAACATGTATTGTTGTACCGTTGTTTCTTATAGCTAAATCTGATTGGACACCGAACTAAAAAATATTATTTAATTATTTGGCTTTTTTAGTGTTTCAATAGTATTTTTTAAAAATTTATTTGCCTTTTATCTTGACAAGTTTTACATAGGTTCAGTAATAATAATTACAACAATGTATTTACCGTCATATAGTACTAAAATACTGGGAATAAAATCTAAAACTAATGAGTTTTATTTTTAAAAAAAATCAGTCAATTTAAGTTTTGTTTATTTACATAACTTATGTTGACCAAAATTTCAGAATAAAAAGTGGGTCCGTACAATTATTTTGGAACTTTAGAGCCGAAGGCCGTTGTAACTGGTACTTGAATCCGAAAATAGGAATTTAGAGCCCGAAACGGGAAACCTAGAATTTAATAAGTTTAATGTCGCTTTATACTAAGACTAAACCCAACCCCCTAATTTTTACTTTCGGCTCCAAGTTTCCAAAGTTTTCTAGGGCGGGACCACTAAACGCGTGCTTGCTGACTAGGTGCTATCTTAGCACGTTGTTTAAAACTCTTGTTAATGTTTTAATTTCTTTGTTTTTTTCTTGAGAAAAATTATGGGACTCTTTTTTTAGATAGAATAAATTAATATTAAAGAGTTTTATGCATATTAGTTTGAAATAAAATTTAATAACGCCTTAAACCGTAGTTAGGAGTTTGGCTAACCCGTAATTAGGGGTTATTGCTTTAATATTTTGTATATACAACAAATATGTATAAAATTGATAAAATATCAATTTGTGCCATGTAAACAAAAAGTTCTGCTAGATTTTTTGAAAAAAACCCAGAAATTAAAATATTAACAAGAGTTTAAAACAACGTGCTAAAATAGCACGTAGTCAGCACGCGTTTAGTGGACCCGCCCCTGACGGCTCCGAAGAGGTACTCGACATTTTTAACTTGCGGATTTGCGACTCGAGTTTTTCAAATCTGTCACAACCCACCTGTCCTTTTTATTTGATCTACAATAAATGCAAGTTATAAACTATATTTTTTATACTCACTTTTTTAGTTTTTTATTTTTACATATTTTTGAGGTTACTCGGCTTCACTAGAACATTTAAAAAAAACTACATAAGCGCGTGCTTTACTTTATTCAAAACTTTTTAACAATTAAGGTAGAACACCACAGTTAGATTTTGACGGAAAATCTTTTCTAATTAGTTTTTACTAACGTAATTTGACCTGCTCATTTAATTGTTGCCATTCATTTTTCTTAAAAAATTGTTATCGTCCACAATTATTAAATGACACCAATAAAATACATGTCAGAAATACATTATATTATAATAAAATTCATTACCAAAAATATTCTATTTTTTCATTTTTGATTTAGCGTATCTTAAATTAAGAACACTTTTTCAATTAAAAAGCTAAAAAAATTTTTCGACTTTAAAAACATTGCCAGCGGGTCCGAGGATCCGCTGGTCCGACGCGTTAACCACTCGGCTACTGGCTCATCTGATATCTCTCTCGTAAAAGATACTTTTAAACAAACGTGTCGAAATGTAGTTTCTCGGCGTCAAACCAAAAAAATTTAAATGAAAATTGAAAAATTTGATTTGCTCAGATTTTAATGAAATTATGAAATAGCTAGATACAAGTCTAATCAATACTTTGAATTGAATTTGATTAAAAAACTAATTTAGGATTTTTTTATATGATTTTTTTTAAAACATCGTTTTTTAATTTTCTTAAAAGTTTGAATTACGTTTTACTCCAAACCACATCTAAAAGTTGCCCCCTATTTTTCGTTAACTTTTTATAAAATTGCAGGAAAAACTGAGCGAATCAAATTTTTTAAATGGCCAAAAACTGTTTTTGAGCTTTAAATTCATCAAACTATATCTCGAAATAAAACATTCGGTAAACGATGAAACTATTACCGTTGGATACATCATAATCTGAGCTTTTTATTGCATTATATTTTTGTAAAACAAAAATTAATATCTAGGTTGATATCTAACTTTTAGTAAAAATCGTCGTAACTGTGGTGTTCTACCTTAATTAAAAAAAAAATATAAATACAACGAAAGTTGGGAAAATCTCGCGTCACGACCATTTATTAATTACGAGATAGCTAAAAAATACTATTTGGCAAAAGGCAAAAAATTATGGTATCTTCTGTGGTTTTTTATCCCTATTTTTTTATTTTAGAGATATTGTTAAGCTCCTGATTTAATAAACTGGCATAACTTAACCATTAAGAATATTTTAATTTGGCGTTTTATAATTCTATAACTTATATTAAGATAACTTTTTTTAAAATTACAAGCCAATTATTTTTAAACCCAAAATATTGAACTTAACGCGAAACATATAAAGCAATGCACTTTAAAAATTATTAGTGCATTGACTAGATATGCTTACACCGGTTTCTTCAATTAAAACCATTTAAGCTGAATATAACCTTAAAACTATTTAAAGTTTTATTTTTGTTGAAACTTTAAAAAGAAATAAGCAGTTGAGATCCTCCAATCTGAAACTCCAGGAATAAACGTAGAAAGCTTTAGTAATTTTATAACTATACTTTAGTAATTTTATAACTATACTATGTTATTTGTTATTTTATTCATGTCGTAGGCACCACAGTACAAAAGTAAAAAAGCTCTAAAAATGTGCATAATTTTTGCTAGGACTCTACGTGCCATATCTTGCAATTTACGTCACATACGTCTGTCGTGAGAATGTCCACACAAATCTATTAAAGCAAGAGCGAAACCAACCTTCGATTGGATACGCTGTAATAAAAAATAATGCTTTTTGGCTAATTGGGTTGACATTTCCAACTATACTTTATAAAGAATAAAAGGTATATTCGTCTGGACAAGAAGGCACCCTCAGGTTACTTTGAGAACAAATTTATTCCTACATTTCCTGTCTTCACGGTGTTTATGGAGTCACTAAAACCTTGTATTAAGACATCATTGATTAAACAAAATGTTTTCAAGTTTACTTTGTGCTTTCGTTATAATGCAAACTCTTCTTGTTTCATTTCAATGATTTCTTGTAAAAATTTAAGTCTGCCCCTTAAACAAACTTTATTGGTTTTTTACAAATATATCTTTGATGGTAAAATTTTTAATTTAACAAAACAATTTGCATTTTAAAACTACGGTAGTTTCCGCAGATTGGACATTTTATAATAATGTAGTTACAATTATGTATTTGTTTTGCCTCCTTAAAAACATGATTATCAAAATGGAAAACAAACCCAAAAAATAAAATACATAGTTGTATAAATCTGGCAATATTAATAAATTTTTTAACATGTAAAACATTTATTATTAAACAAAATATTTATTATTTATACTCCTCCAAAGTAACATTTGCGGTTTTTACGCTGCTAATGTATATCTTTTAGATTATTTACCACTTAATTGATAAAAAAGCTTAAAAAAACTTGTTAGAAACTTTTTTAAAATAACAACATCTACTATAAACATTTAGTAAATCATTTTTAACAAGTATTTATCGAATATCATTAAAACTATATGTCCTACAGTTAAAGTGTTATAATATAGAAACTTTTCTTGTGTTGTATTTTAATGCAAAAATTTGGGGAATAAAACGAAAACTTATTATTAAAAACGTTTTATTCTGTAAAATAATTATGTTCAATTGACAACATAAGAAGCCAAAAAGTTTTCAATATATTATAATTAAGACAAAAAGCGTGTTTTTTTTTATTTTGAATACTTTAGTGATATTGAAAAATGTATTGCTACTAACTAGCTACTATTTACTGCAAAATAATATATTGTTTTACAATATATTTTCTTTCTAAGGATTCTACCCACGTAATAATACTAATAAGCTAATTTCAGGTTTTCCAAATAGTTTTATTAGTTTCATTGTAACAAAATTAGTATTTTAAATGTATTATTTTGAAAACTTTTTTTATTATTACCAGTGCCGCATAAACGTGTTAAAAACTTTTTTGTATCATCGTATATTAACCCGTTCCCGTAATTGCCTTTTCCTCGGCTACAACCGTGGGACGTTCGTGCGACCAATGTCATACTTCCGTCATACCTAATTTTTTGCGCGAGTAGTGCCCAGTGAGCGAGCAAGATGAAATGGTTAAAGCGGTACGGTGGCAATATGCAGATTTTTGTCACGAATACAGCGTATTACGTAGGATATTTCATGTTGCGAAAATTTGCATATTGCTACCGTACAGCTTTAACCATTTCAATTGGCTCGCTC
>JASAMX010032134.1:0-22685 GCA_030248175.1 Microlaimidae sp. YZB2_3 | reverse complement strand
CCCATTATCTTTGGACGTCTTTTATTTACTGCGCCTAGCTGCTTCTTTTTATGCCCCTTTAATGCTGCGACTTGAACACGCTTCAGTCCCTACGAGTTTTAAAATTTAATGTCTTTTGTTTGTACAAAGGAGATAGAGTAATTAATTATTTTTAATTATAATAATAATAATTTTTGCACGACGGGAAAACAGTGGCAATGACGAAAGAAAACAAATATTTTTTACAACCATTAATGCATTCCATTACAACAAAAACATAGAAAGGAATAAAAAACAAATACATACAAATACATTTTAGAAATCACTTACATCTCAACACATGGGCAAATCAAATGTTACAAACATATAAAACCAAAAACGGATGCAAATAAATTACTTGAGAAATCAAAAAGGCCTGTCTAATAAAAACATGTCAAAAACATATGCCATGTCAGCAGGCTTTTTAAAACTCTTTATAATTTTTATAATTTTCTGACAAATATTCTCGTTTTTCTTGTTCAGTTTATTCCATTTTAGGGAAAATTGATATTGTAATAATTTATGCATAATTGTTTCAAATAAAAAAGGTAATAAGGCGCTAACCTTTATCTTACAATTTTCTTAACGCTTGTATCTATGCATCACATTTACTTATCCGGCGAAAACAAAGTTCTATATTCAAAAACAAAAAAAAAAAACTCCTAACGTGATGGCCGAAATTTGTCGCGAGTAAAAACAGGAAGTCTGTAATTGAAGAAGGTTTTAAAGGTGACGACGCATGATTAGCCAGAAGACTTGGTTACCGTAAGATATTTGCAAACCACAGCGACGATATATCTTTCAATCACATATTGTATTGTATTTTCTTTTATCGTATTTTATTTCGTTTAAGGAGGGAAATATATAAGCAATAGACACATTGCACTGATTTTCGCAGGAAAAATGCATGCAAACAGAGGACTAAAACTAAAGTTTTCCAGGGGGGGGTGGAGGGGCGGGACCGCGTTCCGCCAGGAAGAAATAAACAATAAATTTATTTGCCGAAAAAATAATTAAAAAAAAAGTTTTCAGCGGTTATGTAACCAATTTTATTTAAGTTGCGTCTTTAATATCTCTGTATATAATATTTATCTCAAAGAACAAGTGGTTACTTTACCACTCAGCTATTTTCACCCTGATAGAATTCATCTTTTAGTAATAAATATGAAAATACACTAAACGAAAAAAAAAACCCACCAGTCTGCCTTTGTGGGGTTTGGGTTACAAGACCCCAATGGGAAAATAAGTGATCGTTACCTTAAAAAAACAATCTCGGCCTTAAGTATTTTAAGATTTGCAAATTACAAATACATATAAACATAAATAATTAAGGGAATATTATATAAAAAAAAAAAAATGTTATATCACATTATAAAAAGGAATATTTCCAAAAAAGATTATACAAAAAGTTACAATCACGCATGCAACAATAAAAATAATTTTTTTGTTAAGTTCACAAGATAAAATATCTACACTATTCCAAAGTCTACACTATGAGCATCATAAGTCTATATTCTCACTATAAGTCTACATCACTTATTCAGACTATGAGCTATGCGAAAAACTCACAGTACAAAACAATTAATAATAAAGAAGATCTATAACAGTAATGCACACGTGTACCACCTAGGTACAATCCTCATGCCTGTAATCCAGAAACAGACTGTAGCGGAAAACCAGTTCAACCTGTTAAACAGTGTATGGTTCACAGTGGGTGCTCGAATGCAGCAGGGTAGTGATATCTCTTTGTTTTGTGCCAGCACGCGCACTTTTTGCCGGGATCTGGGCGGGTTCTTCACGGTCATTACCTCAGCAACCCCCCTTTAGCCAATTCGGCCGCCTTTTTTGACTGTTGCGAGCACGGTTTCGCCCATGGAGCCGCGCAGGCGACCTGGCTAAACAGACAGAAATTAAATATGGTTTGCGTTGAGGGTGGGTCCGGGGGGGGGGGGGTCAGGGTAAAAATTTTTTTAGAAGTTATTTATGCACCTAAAAAGAGACGAGGAACGTACTTTCCTGGAGCGGCGGGAGGGGACAACTTGCAAGTATAAAAGACTTCGTACCGTAACTAAACACTGCCCGTGCGGCGCAATTGTAGCGGGGGGCCGGACTGTAAAACATGGACCTGGAACTCGTTTAGAATCCCGCTCACGGATTCTTTTTTCTGTTTGCAAAAGTCGTCTTTCATGCTTCCAGTTATGGGTCATAACACTAATATGTAAAATCTATTGCTGAGATTTTACATATATTAGTGTTATGACCCATAACTGAAAGCAAAATGAAAGACGACTTTTGCAAACAGAAAAAGAATCCGTAGCGGGATTCTAAACGAGTTCCAGGTATGTTTTACAGTCCGGCCCGCTGCAATTGCGCCATACGGGCAGTGTTTAGTTACATTACGAAGTCTTTTATACTTGCGAGTTGTTTTAAATCATCACTCCAGGAAAGTACGTTCCACGTCTCTTTAGGTGCATAAATAACTTCTAAAAAAATTTTTACCCTGAAAAAAGATTCTGTTGAGCCACTCTCAACGCAACCATATTTAATTTTGGTCTGTTTAGCCAGGTCATCCGCGCTCTCAATGGGCGAAACCATGCGCTCAACAGTCAAAAAGGCGGCCAAATTGGCAGTATAGGAGCTGATGAGGATGAGCGTGAAGAACCACCAGATCCCGGCAACAAGTCGCGTGCTGGCAGCCCGCGGAGCGATATCACTACCCTGCTGCATTAGAGAACCCACTGTGAACCATAGACTGTTTAACAGGTTGAACTGGTTTTCCACTACATCTGTTTCTGGATTACAGGGGTGAGGATTGTACCTAGTAGTACACTGTGCATTATTGTTATTATCTTCTTTATTATTAATTGCTTTGTTCTGTGAGTTTTCGCATAGCTCATAGTCTGGATGATGATGTAGACTTATAGTGATGTAGACTTATGATGCTCATAGTGTAGACTTTGGAATAGTGTAAATACAGATTTGTGTGAACTTAACAAAAAACTATTTTATTGTTGCATGCGTGATTGTAACTTTTTGTATGATCTTTTTGGAAATATTCCTTTTTATAATGTGATATAACATTTTTACTTCTTTATATAATATTCCTTAATTATTATGTTTATATGTATTTATTTTTTGCAAATCTTAAAATACTTCAGCCAATTTGTTTTAGGGTGCCGATCGCTTATCTTCCATGGGAGTCGCGAATCCTAATGGGACAAAGGCGGTTGGTGGGCTGACTTTTTGGTTTAATGTATTTCATATTATTACTAAAGATGAATTCTATCAGGGTGAAAATAGCTGAGTGGTAAAGTAACCACTCGTTCTTTGAGAAAATATCACGTGCAGAGAAACACATGACGCAACTAAGTAATAATTGGTTACATAACCGCTGAAAACTTTTTTTTTAATTTTTCTCGCTGGTGGATTCATTGTTTATTTCTTCCTGGCGGAACGCGGTTACGCCCTTAATTTCAGCCTGGAAGACTTTAGCTTTAGTCCTCTGTTTCGTGGTGCATACAAAATCAGTGCAATGTGTCTATTGCTTATGTGTGTCCCTGCTTAGACGAAATAAAATACAATAAAATACAATATAATACTATGTGCCTGATTGTTATAGTCGCTGTGGTTTGCAATATCTTACGGTAACCAAGTCTTCTGATTAAGCATGGTCATCACCGAAAAAACCTTCTTAAATTGCTGACTTCCTGTTTTTACTGCAAAGGAAGTTCGCCATCACGTAGGAGTTAGCCGTCAAGTTTTTTGGCTATGGAACTTTTGGATCAGTGAAAAAGAAACTTTGATGCATAAATACAAGCGTTAAAAAAATCCTAATAAAGGTTAGCGCCTTATTACCTTTTATTTGAAACAACTATGCATAAATTATTACAATATCAATTTTCCCTAAATGGAATAAACTGAACAAGAAAAACAAGAATATTTGTCGGAAATTATAAAAATTATAAAGAGTTTTAAAAAGCCTGCTAACATGGCATATGTTTTTGACATGTTTTTATTAGACAGGCCTTTTTGATTTCTCAAGTAAAGTTTTTTTGTTGGTGGTTGGTTTATATGTTTGTAACATTTGATTTGCCCATGTGATGTTTAAGTGATTTCTAAATGTATTTGTATGTATTTGTTTTTTATTCCTTTCTATGTTTTGTTGTAATGGAATGCATTAATGGTTGTAAAAAATATTTGTTTTCTTTCGTCATTGCCATTGTTTTCCATCATCAGAAGTATTATTATTATAATTAAAAATAATTAATTACTCTATCTATTTTGTACAAACAAAAGACATTAAATGTTACCACTCGTAGGGACTGAAGCGTGCTAAAATCCACAGCATTAGAGATACTCCCACGTAAGCAGCTAGCATATAAATCCAAACGTCCAAAGATAATGGGGATAAGAAAGTGAATAGTGAAGGGTCCTGTTTTTCTGGTTTTCGAAATAAAATGCTAATACCCAGATGCATAAAAGGAACAGTGAAATCAATCACTTCGCTTCGGGAATAGCTTATGGTCAACGAGGTTAGAGCCAAATCAGCTTTCTAAATATAAATAACAATAAATGAGATGGAGGATTTAATTGTGTAGTTTTTTGTAAACAAAGCTATAGTGTTGTAAAAAGTAATGATTTTTGATTATTTAAGTAAAAGTAAAGTGATTTGAAAAGTTTAATTTAAGTATAGTAAGAGTAAAAGTAATTTATAATTTTTTGATTTAAGTAAAGTAAAAGTAAAAGTAACGGTCAAAATTTTATTTAAGTAAAAGTAAGCATATTTTTTTAAGTAAAAGTAAGAGTAAACGTATAATAAAAGTAATTTTAAAACAGAGCAAAACACAGTTTTTCAGAGCTCCACAGCTCCGTCCCAAAGTTTTTTTAATTTTAAGTATAAATTTCATCTTAATAAGTTTTTTGGTCCAAATCAAGTGTGTTCAACGTATTAGTGGCTTAAAAAACTTTCTCTTGTCACTTATTTTGCAACAAGTCCATAGGGATTCTGCTCGTTGAAATCTGTATATAAATAGACGTAATGTGTGTGTGTGTCTGTGTGTGTGTGTGTTTGTGTGTGTGTGTTCCCTAAATCCTCCCGAACCACCCAATGGATTAAGGTAAATGGGGTATCATTGGAAAGCTTATACCCTGGGGAATGGCGTAAGGGGGATGAATTAAAAAAAGTTTCATGGAGGGACAACGCGTTTTAACCAAAGGGGGAGGGACCCTATGGATTTTAAAACTTAAAAAAATTTTGTGTTTGAATTGGCTCAAACTTATAAGAAAGAGTAATTAGGCAATATAAATTTAAAATATGTTTTTTGGCAAAAATGAAAATGGACATCTTTATACTGGACAACGTTTTTTTACTTAAAAAGGGAATGACCTTGCTCCCCAACCACAGCAAGGATGGGGCCAATGCGGTATCATTGGAAAGCTTACAGTCCAGGAAATGCCATAAAGTGGTTGACATTTTCAAAAATTTTGCATGGACATCTTTAGTCTAGACAACACATTTTGACAGACGGGGGAAACATATGGACTTGTGGAAAATGAAAATTTTTTGTCTTTGAATTGGCTCAAACTTATTGATAAGAGTAATTAGCCAATGTAAAACCAGAATGTCATGTTTTTTTGGTAGGATTCACATGGACATCTAAATGCTGGATAATGTCTTTCACTAAAAAGTGGAACGAACTTCCTCCATAACCAGAAAAAGCATTGGGCTAAATGAGATATCATTGCAAAATTTACAGGCCGGGGAATGTCATAAAGGTGTTGAAATTTAAAAGAATTAAATGGACATCCTTACGCTAGACAACGCATTTGCACAAAAACGGGGGCCCTATAGACTTTAAGAAATTTTTTTTCCTTGAATTGGATTAAACTTATTGGTTAGAAAAATTAGTCAATAGAAAGCCAAAATATTATTTTTTTGACAAGATGTACATGGACATTTTAATCCTAGACAACATATTTTCACTAGATAGGGGAAAGACTCTACTTTCTAATCGCTGAACGGATTAGGCTAAATGAGATATTATTGCAAAGATCACATTCTGAGGAATTTCAGAATGAGTGTTGAATATATAAAAAATAACATGGACATCTAAATCTTTTTGCTGGACAAGAAATTTTTACAAAAAAGGTGATGGATTTTTCTCTCCAACCACAAAAAAAATTTGGCTAAATGAAATATCATTGAAACGCTTATAGTTAGTAAATTATCTTCATAAGGCGGTTGAAATAAGTAAAATTAACATGGACATCTTTATGCTGGGCAACAAATTATCACCAAAAGGGGGACGGGACGGACCCTTTTCCCCAACCACAAAACAAATTTGACTACATAAATTCCAATTACAAACCTTGCGGACCAGCAAATATTATAGAAGGGTTTGAAAAAAATTAGCAAATGAATCCGACAAATACAGGAAAAATTATTTGTCAGCGGTATGGCTGACACGGGCTACTTGTTACTTAAATTTTTCTTAAATTAATTTAAGTATTTAAAGGTGCGGAGTCAAACTTTTTGTCTTCGATTTTTATAATTTTTTGTTAAAAGCTTACCCCTGCCCCAAGAGCCCACAAAATTTTTTCAAGAAAATATTTCCAGTGATTCAGGCGTTATAACCCCTCAAAAATGGCGTTTTTTGACAATTCTGTACGTGAAAAATTGCGCATTGTATTATAATTTTCGTTACAAATTATGCCCCTAAAAAAAAGCGACTATTTTTTTACTTTAATTTGATACCTTGATCGTTAAGATTAGTGGAGTATTTGTCGAGATATTACGTTTCCCGTTCAAAAAACCAGCAATTTATTGTTAAAAATACCAAACGACGGCAGCGATTTTATGAAGTTTGCCACCCTTTTGTTCCTTCACTTCGTGTTTTTAGCGAAATAATCGAGGGTTTTTTTGTACGAAAAATCCAATATCTCGAAAAATACCGCACCAATTTTAACGATCAAATTAAAGTAGAAAATAGTCGCTTTTTTAAATATATGATTTGTAACTTAAATCCTTATACCTATTAAGCAATCTTTCACGAACAGAATTGTCAAAAAACGCCATTTTTGGGGGGTCATAAGTCCTTAACCACTGGAGATGTTTTGTTTAAAACATTTTTGTGGACTATTAGGGGCAGGGGTAAAGTTTCAACAAAAAATTATCAAAATGGAAGACAAAAAGTTTGACTCCGAACCACATCTTTAGGGAAAAATACGAGTAAGAAAATTAAAAGTAAAATTAAAAGTATTTGAAATTTAAAAATTAGAGGAAGAGTGAAAGTAAAAGTAAGTGAAATTTTAAAGTCGAGTAAAATTAAAATTAAAAATAATCCAAAATCCGTTACTTTTATTAGTTTAAGTAAAAGTAAAAGTAACTTTTTACAGCACTACAAAGCTAATAAAACTTAAAGAAATAAAAAAATAATACTGGTAAAATTAAAAAAAACTTTTTCAACATTTTTGTATGGAAACAATACGTTCATTATTTTTAAGTCATTAATCTAATGCAATTTAAATTTTTTTATCAGACAGAACATAAAATGTCCTACTTACACCAGTCAGTAGTTCCCCCACAAGCCCATTCCATCTTTGGGTAGAAGGGTCAAATTTTCCATAGTTCCTATCGTTCACTTCGTGAATTGTATAATTGAACTTGCGAATACGCGAAATTTCGTGCAGCAAATCAATACAATACCCTTCCCATTGATCGTTGCCAATTAAAGTCTCTGAGTTTGTTTTTTTCATCACAAAAGGTGGCTCCTAAACGGAACAAAACCGGAGCTACAATTAAAACAATAAATGTTAGAGATTAAAAATCACGTAGGGTTTGTTTCACTGAACGTTTCTTCAACGTCATTTAATTATTAAAAAGACTTATTTTTTTCATTTTTATAAATAGATTTTTTGCAAAAATAATCATTGTAAAATATTTTCAAACAAATAACTTACTTTCGACCCTGCTTACAACTAATTATTCATATAAATCTCGCTTTTTTCAACGATTTAAACTATTTACGCGTAAAGATAACTTGATTTAAAAATGCGAATCACGTGTATAAGCCCTTGATAAAAAATTGGTTTATAAAATAGTTCTGAATAAGCGTTTTTTACTTGAAGCATGAGGGTACAAAAATAAAAAGTTTTATAGTAACTTACGTGGTTTTTGTAATTTACATGAATTATTTCATGAGAATGTATTTTATAATGTGTACCAGATCTTTTATATTCAACAATTTTATTTTTTTCTGCAGTAAATCCAATAATTATGACTAGGGCTGGTTGTGCGGGCTGTTTTGTCAATGGAGTCCGGAATCCTACTGACAATATAGTTTGACAGTTGGTCTTGATCATTTTTGGTGGATTATTTCTGTGGTTGCTGTGGTTGCTGTGGATTCTGTTTTTTTTAGTATTTGGGTATTACAATTAGCAATGACCTAAAGCCATATCATCATTGCTTAGAGGTTGCTAAAAAAGCTCATGCGCGAAATTCTCTTATTTTCCGTATTTTCAAAACAAAAAATACTAAAATTCTCATTCAAGCGTACAAAGTATTTGTAAGACCTCTTGTTGAACATGTTACTCCCGTGTGGTCCCCCCATTACAAAATAGATATTATACTTATTGAGCAAGTCCAACGTAGCTTCACGCGTAGACTTTTTGCCCGCTGTCAAATCCCTAAAACGGAGTACACTGGGCGTTTAACTTTTTTGAAGCTTGACAGTCTTGAAAGCAGAAGAATAAAAAACGATTTAGCTTTTTGTTATAAGGTACTTAATAAATTAACTGGATATTGATAAAAACGAATATTTTAAAATAGTTAATAACTGCAAAACCCGTTCTAATGGGTTAAAACTTGAAATATAAAACCCAAGAATTGACGCAAGAAAATATTTTTTACTGTCAGGGTGTGCAAAATTTGAAACTCCTTACCCAAAGATATTATAAACTCTCCCTCAATTAAAACATTTATTAAAAAACTTCCGACATTATCTAACCTAACTTACGTTTTCTAAAAAAAACATTAATAAATAACCCGTACAATATTTTTTTCTTTTTTAGGTTTGTTATTTTTATTTTAATTTTACGTTCGTTTGTTTGTATGACTTTTAATTGTATATTGTATTGATATATGTTAAGACCTGTACAATAAATTTCTTATCTAATATTTAAAACCGTAAAATGTACAAGTTGCTCGCTGTTTCTCAATTTTTTTCCTACATATGATTGGTTGTCATCGTACCTTCTTTTTACACTGAAAACCCTTATTCAAAACTAGTCTATTGGAAACGACTTAAAACAGACAGTGTAAAGCTCTCTCGGTGCCTAGTTTTTGTAAACTGGAAGATGACCTGTGATTATTAAAAGGTTTCACTTAATAAAGCTAAAGTTTTTTACAATTAAGCAGAAAAAACACCACAAGGGCGTTTAATTTAAAATTTTAATTCATAATTGTATGAAACTTACAATGCGAACACTAACACGAAGTGTTTTGTTTTCCAAATTTTCCTTCGTTTCCTTGTCCAAAGAATTAAAGTCTTTAGTCAAAATTAATTGATGTGTCTCGTTAATGTATCCTAGCTGAAAATCAAATAAAACATAAATCACGTTAGAATTTTACACCCTCAAATGGTGGGCACTATTTGTGGTATGGGCACTATTTGTGGTTTGCGGCTGTATGTTCTGCTCCCTAGAAAAATAACATATTTGTCATAAAAAAATTATTATTGATTATTATTATTATTATTATTATTATTATTATTATTATTGTAATATTTGATCCAAAAAAATTATTATTGAATAAAATTATAAAAATTAGTTTACCTCTTCAAAACCATTTTTCCCCAACTCAACCACAGAAAATTTATATTTATTTCGTTGTCCGGTGCTGCTGAAGCTAATTGGACCTGTTACACCCCAGAATTCTTCCATCTAAATGAAAACCCAAATAAATTATGGTATTATGTTTTCTAGCAAACGCCTAAAAATAATCACTAAGCTAGAACAGGTTTAAAAAGGTATGTTTCTATAAAAGCTGAAAAATTGATAGGACCAATATGCCAAAAATTGAGTAAATTCTATGGAGAATCACGACGGTTAATTCAATGTACACAAAGGTCTCGAGGAGATTTAAAAATAATTTGTATTTGACGTTGTTAACAAAAAAACCGATCATAATACACGAAAATAACATAAACATAAAACAATTTTTCTAAAAAAAATAACAGCTGGTTGTAGGTACATATTTGTTTCTTCCTCATTTTTTCCGGTCTTATACAAATTATTTTAAATTCTTCTCCAGACCTTTGTGTACATTGAATTAACCTTCGTGATTCTTCATAAACTGAACGATCAAAAAATGCTGGTCGCTGTATTCTGCCCTATTTAATCGAGAATCAATTTAAATAAAATACATCAAAAATATCAATTTGGTCGAAAAACCGATCCAAGAAAATCAAAAATTGTTTTCGAATTTTGTAAGTCATCGAAAAGTCAAGCAATAAAAATTTAAAATAAGCACCCATTTATAATAGCTTTTTAGCCAGTGAAAGCTAAGCAAAAAGCAATAAAACCATACACTAATATCGCTGATTTTACAAGGAATTTAAGGTCTTTTATAAATCAACGTGACATAAACTATGTTCTGATTTGTTATCATAGCATTTTTTGGTTTTCTGATTGATTATATCTAATATTTTTGTATTTCTTAAGACTTTTTTGTAGTAATGAATGTAAATGAAGTCGTATTAATTTTTTTTAATGTTAAACTTATATTTTAAAATTGCTAATTTCATAGATAAAATGTTTCGTTTTACCATTTGAAGATTGTTCATAAAACTGAGGCCACTTGTCCAAGTCCTGTCGTTGTCACAGCTGATAGAATTGGAACCTTTAGAATTATCGTGAATTTCGTTTTTCATTTTTAAAATCAGTTTTCCCACTGTCATCACAGAATCAAAAAGCACCGCAGTATCAGTCTAAAAATAGCAATAAATATTAACGCAATTTAAATAATTTTTACCAGTTAGATTTTATTCACGATATCTGAAATGTTCCGTAATGCCTACATCTTAGAATACTTTAGAATCCAATTTTTTAAAATTAAATATTATATTTTGTTTCCTGTGAGAAGCTGATTGGTCTGAGTATTTGCGTACTACGACAGAAAGTTGTGGCTTAAATGCCCTTGAAATTTTAAAAAGGTAGGCATTATTAAATCATATTTCAAATATCATAAAATTAAAAAATGAACAAAAAAGCGCTATTCGTAGATAACTGTAAATTGTTTCCAAAATTGCAAATCAAAACAAATTATGGATTTTTAAACAGGCAAAAAACCGCGAAAAACTAGAAACTTCAATATTAAACAAATGTTTGTTATATAATTTTTAGCTTAAAATCAATTTCAATTTTTTGTGTTTAATTTAAACTTATCACTTATGATTTTCGTATTTTTATTGTTTATCTCTCAGTAAACTTTTTTCATTCGTACGGTAACTGATTTAATTTTGTAATTGCGTAAATTTAATTTTTATTAAGAAAAAAGCTACAACGGCCTTCGGAATAATTCGCAGTTTGTCGAAAAATTTTGAAATTTTTTCTAGATAATATTGTCAAACATCCAACGCTTTTTGATGATTTCTCATATTAACCAAACATTTCAAACTATCAAATGCAAGCTTGTGTGGAGATTTTTTTTTGATAATAAAAAAGTTACACTGTGGATGGGTTAATATCTAATTAGAACAGCCGTTTAACACAAATCGAGTCAAACATTCTTTTACTTTTATACAATCTCGGTTTTGTTTTTTAGCTGTTTCTTTAACTACATTGTATATGCCCGCAAAATATTTAGATCGAGAGTTAGATTAAGTTTGAAGCCTGGAAAACACTTGGTCTAAATTTTCCAAAGTACAAAAGTCAAAAGTTCCATTTTGGGTGATCGATAAAAAAGCCATTTTTAAATTAAAGTTTTTTTTCAGTCAAAAGTACCAAAAAAATTTAAAAAAAACGCTTTTTAGATTAACCAAAATGAAACGTTTAAATTTTTCCTTGGGAGAAGTATTTTTCCTCACAGAAGAAGTATAAACTTTACTTTGTATGACATGGTTCTGCGCGGTAAGAAAGTAACAGGTTGTGGTTAAAATTAAAAAGCTCGAACGTAATTAATTAATTTAATTTAATTATCTTTAAAATTTATAAAACATAAAAAACTACAAAATTTATTGAAATAAAACAAAAAAGCATTTAGATTAATTTTCGTTTTAAAATTACTTTTTCAGAGCGATTTCAACACGTTTTTATTTTTAATCGACGCACTAAGATATTTATTCGGAAAGAATTGTTATACTTAAAAAAAAGTCGACAGAAAAAATAAAACAAATTGTAATTTTTTTAAAACAAAAACACCACAAACGCTCAGCATTTTCAAAACAAACGCTATATGCGGTAATTTTACTCCTTTTGGACTTTTTAACCATAGTGCTTCCTGATTAAAAACGTAACTTAAGTGACACATATTTTTGTGCTTGTAGTCTAATTTGCTTATATTTATCCAAAAGTTCTACGGTACCAAAACGCATTGCCTGGACTAGTGTTCAAATGCTTAGCAAAATTTTTTTGATTTTTTGTAAACTTTGATAGTGTTTTCTAAACTTTTTTCCTTCGATTTAATAACTAATTTAAATAAAAGGTTGAATGTTATTACATGATTAGCACTTATAATTGTAGGTATAATTATAAATGGAAAACATACAGTAAATAAAAAACACAAACACCTAGCGGTCAAGCGTAATGAGTATAACAAAACATTTTTTACACAATAAAACAAAAATAAAAAATACCAATGAAACATGTATTAACGAAAATATGGTCATACACACTGCACCTACAAATTTGTACAAAATTAAATACAGTTTGTTTACCGATAATAAATGACTGCTAACCTCGGACATCCCAACGTTGGACGACTGTGTACAATAATATATACATATAATACAGATTTTTTAAAACAAAGTGCGATTAACAGAAAAAAAATTTTTGATACGAGTTTTCTTAAAAATTTTTGTCGAAATTTTAATATGCAGCTCCACCTTCTATAGATTACATTCTTTTTTCCTGGGTATGTGGATTCGTTTGTAAAAATTTTGATTTATTGTAAAATTACATAAAATATTGCTGCAGGAATGGAAACTTGAAGTCCTAGTAAGTATTGTAATAAAATTGCACCTCATTAATAATTTTTCTTTTTTTTTTAATGTATAACTGATATATTTTTGTTAAATCCTTTCTTGTGATGAAATAATTTGACAATTTATTGGAAAAAGTTAAGGTGTTTATGAAAAAGTAATATTAGCACAAGAAGTAAGTACGAAAAGCAAAGATTTAAAGCAAATATATTAAGAAAAGGCGTGTTCAGCTAAAGCACAGTAGTGAAAAGCACACATCTAATATATACAAATAGACATATAAACGTGTACTAAAGAAATGGTACCGAGTCAGTTTGGCTTATGATTTCAATGACTTCTGGTGAAAACTTTACACGATCCAGCCAGTTAAAATCTTTTGTTTGTTATATATTACCTATTTTAGTCTGTTGATCAAAATAACTTACAAAAATGGCGAAAAATATCTCGTTTAAACATTCTTTAACTAAACAATGCCTACTTAACATATACGAGTGTTTGTTCAACAACTATAAAGAAGAAGAGGAGTGTACCTTTATTTTTGTTTTGTTTCCTCACCTTTTGTTTATGTTTTAATATTTTATTTATTTACCATGGAAAATTAAGAACCAAGAACAGTGACAATTTTTATAGTAATTATAACTGCTATTCAGAGGAAAATGTGTAAGTACACAGGAAATTACAAAAATTATTTTTGACAATTTTAAAAAGTTATATTTTTGGAACCATTTAACATATTTCGGCGTAAAAAAACTAAAGCATTTGGAAAACTAAAGATAAATTCTATCAGGGTGAAAATAGATGAGTGGTAATGTAACCACTTGTTCTAATAATATCATGTTCAGAGAAACACATGACGCAACTAAATAATAATTGGTTACATAAAACATTTTTTAAAATTTTTCTCGCTCGCGGGTTTATTGTTTATTTCTTCCTGGCGGTTAGCGGTTACGCCCTTAATTTTAGCCTGGAAGACTTTAGCTTTAGGGTAAGAAACGGCCCAAAAATAACGAAACCCGAATCAAATACAGTGCCTCAGTACCACACCTTTAGGTGTTAATCCCCTGAACAAGGAAGCGTTTTGATTGAACCAAAATTTGCTTATTGTTTAAAATCGAAAATATTTATTGTACAAAATGATGTTTACTGAAAAAAAATTGCGTGCTTTTTCAATAACAGAAATACAATCTACACAAAAATATATCTACCTGAAATTTACAATAATTTACAATAAATTTACAATAAATTTATAATAATCTTAAACAGTAACTTAAGTTTTTTTAGTGTGCATCATTTGTGTACAAAATTTCAAAATTACACATTTAAAATTTTGAATTAGTTTTGACTTTTAACGCTTCAACAAAAAATATTGATTGTAAACAATATATACCGTTGGGTATCCGGTAGTGGTTATAATGGCGTGCGGGGCTTCTGCAGTTTGTAGTCGCAGATCCGCAACGAGTTTATTAGTTTGGTCGGATTTTTCGTCAACCAATCGCAGCCCAGTGATATTGCACGTCATTTCGTTTTCCTTCTCTTTGAATTGTTTTAGATCCAAAGTTGACAAATCCTTAAAAAAATATATATAAATAATATTGTTTGTGTTTTTATTTTAATAATTAACATAGTGTGTTTTTAAATGTGGCTTGTGCAATAGTAAAAAATGGCGCCAATAACCAAAGAAATCAAAATAAAACACCGAATGATAACCAATTCTAATACAACCTTATATATTTTGCTTTGATACGATGTGTTTAAACTCGCTTTTTATATTTCAAGCTACTTCTTTTGATTTGGTTTTCATTAGGTTATTTAATTTATTCTAAAAAATGATGATGCACACTAGTGCATCCGAGTTTAAGCGAAAATTAAAATAATTACCCGAAAATTAAATATCACCCGAAACCGCATTTGCTACACAAAAATAATTTTTTCGATTGATTATTTAATTGATACTTAAAAGACTTTTGTAATTTCCCGAATAAAATAGCTATATGATATATTTATTAAATAAAAAAATTTTACATAAAAAATCTAAAAATCTACTTTAGGGGAAAAATGTTTAAAAAAAATGTAATAAAGTTAAAATGCCTTGTTATTTACAAAATACGTGGCTTACCATATTTTAGTACCAACTATGTTTAAATATTTAATGGTGCAAAATGTTTTTTTCCAAATATTTGTAATGTATACGTAAAACACTCGTGATTTGCATGCATTAAAAGAATTTCTATTATGAATTGGTTAAACTGCATTTGATTCGGCACTTTTTTTGCCGAGAACATTAAATATTTTAATTTTAAAACATAAATATGGCTATTTTACTCACATAACAAAAAATACAATAACATTTAAAATTTTTTTTTTCTAAACCAAGCACAATAAAAAATCAATGTATGTGATTTTTTTACAGTAAAAATATAACAATAAAGGTAAGTTACAAAAACGTGAAACTCCATAGGAGATGGTGGATTATAACGATAATAAAAATATAATAATTTTTAAATTAAAAAAATTTTAATTAAAAAATTTGTTTGTTGATTTAATTAAAAACAGTAGAAATTAACCTTTTAATATCTTTGCTGAAGAGTTTGTTTAACTAAAAACGTTGCATATTAAACCCAGCTCCACAAAGTATATTATTTAAATAAAGAGTTGTGAAGTGGAGTTAAAAATCTCTGATAAGAGCGTATCTCATGATTGATTGTTTGTTATTTAACTAAGGATCTGGCGAATCTTTGGTATGATATTTAATATAATACGTTGGGTCAAATCTTGTTTATTTTAACAAAAACAAAAACTTTCTGTTGAGTGTTTTATTATAATATATTTCAGAAAGAAATATTTTAGTTGTTTTTTTAGTTTTGGTATAATTATATTTTTAGTTATAATATTTGTAATAATTATATATTATCATATTTAGTTGTAATATTTGGTCTCAAAATATTTTTAGTTGTTTATATATTTTCCTGAGAAAAAATTTACGATCATAAATTTTTTAGATCATGGGAGTGGAAAATATTTTTTAAACACATGATTTAAACTCCCAATTCAATAACAATTCAATAAATGAATGAAACTTGTAGGTTTGGGAATAATAAAAGTTTAAAGTTTTTAAAACTTTTGAGAGTAGATATCATTTTTGTGCCGCTAAAAAAAGGTGGTTTACACTAGTAATGTTTCTACCTCCTTTATATTGTGTTCCGAAGTTTCAGTCATTTAAAGCAGAGGGAGGTCTGAAGCTCTAGAGCTCCGCCCCTAAAATGAGGTTAAACTTACTTAACGTCAAAATATGTTTTAAATTATTTCATTGGCATATTTAGGGCTATTTTTACTGTGTTTAAAAAGTTTTAAGGTTAAAATATGTTTTAAATTATTTTATTGGCATATTTAGGGCTATTTTTATTGTGTTTAAGAAGTTTTTAAAAAAATTAGTTTACAAAAACTTTTTGACTAAATAATCTATAGCATTGTTTTTGATTCTTCATGAAATTAGTATAAACATAGGAAGGGCTCCGGAGCTCTGAAATGCGGAGCTCCGTTCCGAAAATTCAGAGATCGAAACTCCAGTGCACATCACTATTTAAAAAAGGGCTTCGTGAAATGGATAAACCTAATTTCATCACTGCAGATATTTTACCAGAGAATCAAAAGTTTAAATAAATCTAAATAAAACATAAAATCTGACAGATTATCTTTCGTTTTGTTGCTTTTTATTAATATTTTATCAAACATATATGATATTGGTTTTTTAGTTTATTATCTTGCATTTAATTTTAAAAATAAAAAAACTACAAATAAAATTAAATGAATGTTTTTAATAGAGCTAAATATATTTTTTAAAGACTTCAAACAAAGTCACAAATCAAAAAAATGTCGTTTTTGTTGTATTCAACAACAAACAAACAACAAAAGCATTAAAAAAACTACAAATAAAATTAAATGAATGTTTTTAATAGAGCTAAATATATTTTTTTAAAGACTTCAAACAAAGTCACAAAAAAATGTCGTTTTTGTTGTATTCAACAACAAACAAACAACAAAAGCATTAAAGCTAAATATAAATTTTATAATATGTAATGATAATATAATAAGCAAAAATTAAAAAAGGGGAAATTATACTAATTTATAGGCTTTAAAAATTTAAAAAAATTAAAAAAGTGATTGCATTTTTACCTTTAAATACGCTAAATCCAACGCATGTAAATCCTAAAATACTAAATATAAATGAAAAAAACAGCGAAATTTTTTCGCTAAAAAGACCTTAGTCAGGTTTGATTAAAACATGTTTTACAAATAAAAACCATTTTTGTGAATGGTTTCATGTATATTTTTATTTTTTTTGAAGTTTTAATTGGAAAGTTACAAACAAATTTGGCAAGCTAGTGTCCTACAATGTGCTACAAAAATATTTTTTAAACAATTTTTGGTTTTACTGTAATTGCAAATGTTAAAAATTTCCGCTTTTATTTTTTAAAAATCATTAGTTGTGAGAAATTATATAGCAAACATAAAACGAGTAGCCGCATGGTTTCCAGTAGAACACTGCCAATGTTTGAACTGGTGATAGATATAAGTAAACAATATTTTTGAAGTAATAAATAAAAGCATAAAAACTAAAAATGGTAATTTTGTAATAAATATATTAAAATATATTATTTAGCTTTTAAGCATGGCTCCGGAAAATAAATAGTAATAATACAATTGCGTTGCATCACTTTTTAAATGAAAAAGGATTGAAAGCAATCAATTCCACAAAAAACAAAGATGCCTATTTCTGCATAATAATTTTCATTAAAATAAAACAACTTACCAAATTAGTAAACATATAATGATAGTGATGAGTGATCATTTCGGCGTCCCTTGCTTGATTTAGGATAATACGGGACACCTCGTTACTGGCTTGGATAACTATGTTTCGTACCTCCAGCTCTTCATCAACCTGACATATACATAAATTTTTGACACCGATTTTTAGTATGTCTGTGGTTAGGTGTTATTTATTTGCTTTTAATTATTCAATTACTTTTTCGCAGTTACTTATTTGTTCAAAATAAATATCACAGTATAAAATATTATATTTTATTTATTTACAAAAATAGTCTTATTATTTCTGTGTTCAGAAGTATACACTGTACATACTAAAAAAAATAATACTATTTTTTTGCGAAGCTAACCTCATTTAAGATACAGTACATTAGGCCCCGTTCACACCTGATCCCAGTTC
This sequence comes from Microlaimidae sp. YZB2_3, assembly GCA_030248175.1. Classification (NCBI taxonomy): domain Eukaryota; kingdom Metazoa; phylum Nematoda; class Chromadorea; order Desmodorida; family Microlaimidae; species Microlaimidae sp. YZB2_3. The sequence goes on along the minus strand of JASAMX010032134.1, from coordinate 4,247 downwards.
CCAGATCCCAGTTCCCAGTTCCTAGATCACAGATCCCAGAAACGGCCTGTTCACACCTGTTTGTTCACCGGAATAAAAAATCGCGCGCGCGGGTGTTGTTTTAGTCAAATAAGGCGCGTAAGATCGAACGTACAACACGAAATATTCGTTTAAACCACAAAATAAACTTTAAAATTTAAATTTTAAATGTTCTTAATTGAGTAATAAAAAAAATTGAAAAAAAAAGTTTAGTGTAATAAAACAAAATTTTTATTACTTTTATAAATAAATTAAATTTTTTTTTATTATATAAATAAGTTTTTTAGACTAAAAAAACTGTTAAACTTTTAGATTTTAAAAAGTTTAAAAAATTGTTTCAGTAATGATTTGGGTAAAAAAAACCAAAGATTTTTGTATCATCTTCGTTCCCGCTTTAAGCAACAGAACAAAACAAAGACGAAGCGTTGTAATTAAAAATCGTACGTACGAAGCCTTGTGGAATCGTACATACAAATACAAAAAATCGTTAAAAACAGAAATAAAGAATAATTTAGGAATAATTTTAAGGTGCTAAATTGAATTATCAAAAGAAAAGCTAAAAATCAAGTCTAATTTAATAAAACGTAAATCTTTATTACTTTTATTAATAAATTGATATTTTAGAAACGTTTGATAAAATAGATTAGTTTTTTTAAAACTAAAACTTTTAAATTTGTTTAAAAATATCGTATTAACATTGTTTTGGTTAAAAAACAACAATTTTTGTTCCATATTTGTACACCCGCCTGAAAAAAGAGAACAAAAAAGAAGCGGAGCGTTGTAATAATTGCGCACAAAAAATTTTTAAAAAAATCAATATTGTGCAGCTGGTGTGTGTCCTTAATTAACATAATTATCAACATTATTACGTAAAAAAGTCTGTATGTATGCACTGAGCGCGTGTGATATATGCGCGAAGACGCCTCTCCGCTCGCTTTCCCTTAATTTTTTCCCAGAAGTTGGAACGCCGCTCCAAGTCTTTCTGGGAACTGGGAACTGGGATCTGGGATCTGGGAAACAGGTGTGAACACTTGCTTTTGCTGTTTCTGGGATTTGGGATCTGGGATCTGGGAACTGGGAACAGGTGTGAACGGGCCCTTACTTCAGGATGCATTTAGTTTAGCTTTTTATTTGTTACCACTAATGAATTCTAGGACATCAATTAAAAATTGTATTAAAGCAACAATCAAATGTCTCTGGTTAATTAACGAGCTAAACAGCTGTTTTCAGGTACCATTTTCTAAAAATAACTAAAAACAAACCAAACTTGGATGTTTATTTATTTAGAAAACAAAAAGAAAGTAAGCAATCAAATCAAAATAAGCGCCATTTAGTATCAGCCAATCAGAAACAGACTTTAGCTTTTATGAATTCTAATTGTAGAATTGTGTAATGGTTTTCAAAGAATGTATTTAGCCAAATATTAATGGCTTGGGTAGTCCAGTAGCAAAGCGTTTTATAGTAAGGGAAAAATCGCTGATTCGAGACCAGCTCAAAGCCCTAATTTGTCAATTTAATTAGTGGAGTGAGTCTTGAAGCAGAGCCTATAGTAATATTTGCTAAATAATATAAATCTACTTGTTTGATATAAGTGGTACTAAATTGCTTCGATTTGATTGGTATGTATTGGGGCCTCGTTAGTTTAAAAACTTTTTTGTTATTTTTGATTAAACCAGACTTTTGAATAAAAGACATATTGTTTTTTAGGTATTTCGGTTTCATTTCAAATTTAAATTTTTATTTTAGAGCTTTGACTTCCTATTAAAAAGTACTACACCAAAATGTAAAACCCAATCAAAATATTTTTTAAATGTTAATTAGGAAATTAATTAAATAAATTTGTAATTATTTTATTTTGTAAAACATATTTTCTTATCGTAACTTAAAGTATCAAACAAAAAAGTACTCCGAACAAGTATACGACGGCTTTAAACTAAAAAACGAATAAAAACAGGCTAAAAAACAAAATCTAGATATTACAAAACCTGTTTCAGCAATGGGCGAATATGCTCTTTCGGTTCTTGTTTTGAATTTTTTGGAATCTGTCTTAATTTCACCACTGGCCCATCAGGCGTTGATGATAATTGCAATAAGTCCTGCAGTTGAAGCAAACCTAAATTTAATTCAGTAAGCCTACTGATATAATTTTTATATATTTTTTAAAATCAGTAGAAAAACGAAGTATCTATTTTATTTAGAAAAAAAACACAGAATCAGTAACAAAAATACGTTTAGTTTTTAAAATTAACAGGAAAAAACTTTTTTGTTTTTAAAGGTGCAGTATACTAATTCATGGTTTCATTTATTTTGCTTTTTAGTTAATATTAATCGATGTATTAGGTCACACAGAGAAAAAAGTTGTATTGCACCAAATATAAATTGCAAACGGTCACTGAGTTGCTAACAAGAATACCGCTTGGTTACTTCCAATGTTGTTTCTAAAACACCACCTTTCAAAAGAAAATATTTCTATTTAACGGATAATAATAAAACTTAACAAAAATCATGCTAGGGTACCAAAAAAGCTTGAGTTTTAACTTAGGTTTAATTTAAAAAAAGTGTATTTAAATGAGTACTGCCATTTTCAAAAAAAATTATTTGTTTTTATAGTTTGTGTGTTTTTTTTTGTTTGCTGTTATTCTAGTTTTATCTGTTAACTAGTCACAGTTTTACTTTAAAAAAACCGAACTAAATATTCAAAAAAACATTTCACTTCTGTAAGCTTTACATTTTGTAATATAAAAATGTTCTAAAACACACCATAAACCAAACACCAAACATTATTTTTGGAATATGAATATTTTAAAACGGCATTATTCGTCACGATGGTCAAAATCCTCCGATTTAAACGAAAGTTGTTTAGTGTTAAATATCTTTACAGAATTACGACGTTATAAAATCATTTTTAGCCAATAAGCGCTTAGGAAAAAAATGGAGATCTTTCATTTATTGGAAATCAGTTTTTCCCAAGCACTAATTGGCTAAAACAGCTCCTCCTACAACCATTCTCACAGATTAAAACATATGACGTAATCACGAATACTATATGACATTTTAAAGGTCCTTAAAATCCTGAAGTTTTTAGAATTGAACCAAATTTAAAATTTAAGCTTATTGGTACCTTAGCATGAATTCCATTAAGTTGATTGGAATTCGTTTAGTAGAAATGTTGTCTTTTGAAAAAATGGTGTATAAAAACACAAACCCAGCGGTATTCTTGTTAATAACTCGCTAACCGTTGAGAATTAATTTTTGGTGAAATACAATTTTTTCGGTGTGACCTGATACATTGATTAGTATTAATTAAACAGCAATAAAAAATACACCATGAATTATTATACTGCATCTTTAAAATAAAAGCTAAAAAACTTTTGTTTTTATTGATAATTTTTTCAAAAAAAAATGTGTTTAAAAATTAAGTTTTTGTCATTGATTTGATTTGACTGATTTGTTGACTCAGTTTTTTTGCTTATTAAACGCGCTAAGAATTTTTTTAATTGGTTTAAAATAAAAAAAAACTGTTCAAACCTGAAAAGTTGTTTTTCTTAAATATCCTTAATTTTTAGTTAAATTCATATCCCAAACCCCCAAAAATATAAATTTTATCGCCAAAAAAAGATTCACGGAACGATTTACAACTCATCAGATTTAAAAATAAAACCATGTTTTAATGATTTTTGAAATTTCAATTATTTGCTTACCTCTGGTTTTGCCGCAAATTTTAAACTAAAAATTTGTATTTTGTATTCTGCCCGCAAGTTGTTTTTTCTGAAGTTAAATTTTAGGTTGAAATAGTGATTTATGTTATTTGCTACACCTATTCTCTGTTTTTTTTAGCGATACGATTTAGGGTCGATGGAGCCTTGGGAACTTGAAGCTGGAGCTTGGAGCCAAAAATAGGGAACTTGGAGCCATAAGTGGGGAACTTGGAGCCGTAAGTAGGGAACTTGGAGCCAGAAGTAAAAATCGCTAGAACGTGTTCCTAAGCCTAAGCGAAGCCTAAATATAACCCTAAACCATTTTTTTCTGAAAGGCTCCAAGTTCCCATTGCTCGTGGCCCCAAGTTCCCAAAAATTTTCCATGGCTCCACGTTCCCTGCTTGTGGCTCTAAAGACCCCGTACCAGCGATACTGGGAAAATTTTGACAAAAAATTTTCGTTTGAGCTCTTATAACTTTTGAACGCGCAGCGATCAATATGCAAATGTCTTAAGTTAAGGTCCTTGAATTT
>JASAMX010032133.1:0-30167 GCA_030248175.1 Microlaimidae sp. YZB2_3 | reverse complement strand
AACCAGTGTTAAAAAATTCGGCATTTCTTGGTCGATGATGCATTTATAATTATTAGCGAACGAGCGCTTTTATTTAACTGCTTATATATAACGGCTGCATTTAACCACTAACTACATTTTTTGATTTTTTTAAAACCTAATTTTCACCTAAAATGTTGGATTCAAACGAAAGTGTTTTATGGTTTATTGTATTATAATTAAAAAAATAAGGAACTTAAACTGTTGTAGCAACAAAAATGTTGTAAATTATTATTTTGTGTATCTTTTAATTAAAAAACGACAAAACTAACTGTAAAGGCTTAAGTCGAAGAAGCTAGGTAGCCAAAAGCTTAAATTTTAAATTTGGTTCAATTGCGACGACTGCGACCAGTAATAAATAATCAGGGATTTTTAGAAAAAAAAAAAAAACAAAACAAAATTCGCTTGAAATTTTTGGTAATTTTTGTGTGGCAATCTTTTTATTATTAAAATCAAAATTGAAATTGAAAAGTTTACTTACCAAAAGTTTAAACTTTTGGCAAGTAAACTAAAAACTAACTTTTGTATTTAAAAATACAACTGTCAATAAAACATGAAACACGGTGGTATACATATAGGTAAAAAAGGCAAGTGGGCAAAGAAAAGTTTGGAAACCGCTGATTTACCTCCCAAAAATTATGGAATATTTATAAAACTATTCTTTAAAGGTGCTGTGCGGAGTCAAACTTTTTGTCTTCGATTTTGATAATTTTTTGAGAAAACTTTACCCCTGCCCCCAATAGCCCAAAATTTTTTTCAACAAAATATCTCCAGTGGTTCAGGAGTTAATGACCCCACAAAAATGGCGTTTTTGACAATTCTGTACGTGAAAAATTGCTCAAAAAGTATAACGATTTAAGTTACAAATTTTGTATTCGAAGAAAGTGGCTACTTTCTACTCTGATTTGATACTTTGATTGTAAACTTTCATGCAGTATTTGTTGAGATATTGCGTTTTTGTACAAAACACTCTCGATTTTTTTTGCTAAAACCAGGAACAGAAGGAAAAAAAGGTTGGGCAAAGTTCACAAAATCACTGCCGTCGTTTGGTGTTTTTCACAAAAAAGTTGCGGGTTTTTTGTACGGGAAACGCAATAGTTCGACAAATATTGCACCAATTTTAACGATTAAGATATCAAATTAAAGTGGAAAGTAGCCGGTTTTTTTGAGTGCATAATTTGTAAAGTAAATCGCTATACCCATTGAGCAATCTGTCACGAACAGAATTGTTGAAAAACGTCATTTTTTGGGGTCATAACTCCTGAACCACTAGAGATATTTTGTTGAAAAAATTTTTGTGGGCTATTGGGGGCAGGACTAATGTTTTCACAAAAATTATCAAACTCAAAGACAAAAAGTTTGATGCCGCACCGCACCTTTAAGTGTAAATTGAAGTTATACAGGAGGTTTTATATAATTTGAAAAACTGGAAATGTCAGTATTTTGTAATAAAATTCTAAAATGGGATAAACTTTTTAAAACTGAAATATTTTCAATTCAATTTTGCTGCAACAACATGCTTTTCAGTGAGTTTTAAACATTTATTACCCTATTAGAAAAACAATTTTGTCGAAATTATACCAGACAATATAATATTAATAATAATATATGAGTCCACCACTCCTTTATCTTCCTTTTAATACTGTAGAAAGTTAAAAAACATTGTTCATAAGTTTAAAAGGACTAAAATAGTCTTTTTCAAATTAGAAAATTGTTTTCTAGTTCTAAGTTAAACCGTTGATTATTAAGCACACAAGAGACAAAATAAAAACGTTTCCGACGACTTTTTCTTCGGAAAGACAATCTCATTCATTTATTACTTTTCGGAGTCAAACGAAAATTAAAACTTGAGTTTTTAAAACTTTACGGCCCCTTTGTGCGAAGTTTCATCCGAATACATGCACTATTAACGACTTCGATATATTTAAGACATCCGTCTTTTCAAAAAGGCATATATATTTTTTTTGAAATTCCGCTAAATATTGCTGTATATCGTCGTTACTCTGACACAATGAGCCAGATGCGTCGTAAAATACTCGTAACTGTGACTCCTTTTATATCTTAATACCCAACTAATATAAACAAAACGTCGTTGATCTACCTCGATGTGACAGTTACTTCGTCTCTTTGTCGTAGATGTACGACCTTTTATACTTTTGCCCAACTAAAAAACAAAATGAGTCAGAGTCACGTTGATTTTATAGTCATTGTGACTCTTTGTGTTAGAGTAACGACGATATATACTTTTGCCTATTTAAAAAACAAAAGAAAATTTTAGGTTGAATTAACCAAGAAACCCGGCCGTGGTCTTGGTCTCAGCATCGTGGGCCGGAAGAACGAGCCGGGTGTCTACGTGTCCGAAGTGGTTAAAGGGGGAGTCGCGGAGGCGGACGGACGTATGATGCAGGGTGACCAAATACTGGCAGTCAACGGGCAGGACCTCACTTCTGCCATGCAAGAACAGGCTGCGGCCATCTTGAAAGTAAGTCCCATGGGATTAGAAATCCACTTTTTGCACATTAGATGTCCGTATGATATAAAAAACTTATATACTCGCCGTTAGCGGTATAATAAAAATAAAAAAATTACCAACATAAAGTCATGAAAACATTGTAATCCAAAATGTAGACCTTAGTCTCCCTGAGCAATTTAAATAAAACCTTTATATCAAGCTAAAATTCTTATAATTATTTCTTTTTTTGATTTAATATAAACTAGTTCTGAATAAGCGTCTTTCACTGTACGACAGAGGGTACAAAATACTTAACTAAAATTGCTACACGAAGATATATTTTACTACGTTGAAGTGCTTTAATATATCAGTTTGTGCTAAATAAATTTAGGTTTTTTGATAAACATCACAATATTTAAAAATCATCCCTAAAATAGTACTTGCGTGAACAATGACATTTTCGAAAATTTTCGAATTAGCACAAATAAAGTTGAAATTGGTGCTTTAAAACTAATTGCAAACCTACATAGGTTTTTTTAATTGTCTGGTTGTAAAACTATTCAGAATTTTTAAAAATTAATTTTAAAAAGTCCATTCCAAACTTTTAAATATAAGCATTTTCTATAATTGAAACATTAAAAACGTGCAAATTAAGCGCGCGAGCAGCGCTATACCTATGAAGCGGCAAAAAACTAAATACCCGAAAAAATGTCTTTGCTTTTGCAATATTAAAAAGTGTTTAAGAAATTTTGAAAGGAAGGGGAGAATTTTGAAGGGAAGAATTTAAACTAATATAATAATTATTTAAAATATTTGAAACCGTAAATGTACTAAAGCTAAAGTCTTGCAGGCTGACATTAAGAGCGTAACCGCTCTCTGTCAGGAAGAAAGAAACAATAAATGCGCGAGCGAAAAAAATTTTAAAAAAAAGTTTTAGCGGTTATTTAACCAATGGACCTGCCTAGCATTACAAAAATTTGGGTTTGCGGTCCCGCCGTGAAATCAGATTTCGTTATGAAACCAATGATTTTTACCAATTTTTTTTCGAAAAACGGAGATTAAACAAGTATACTAAAACAATTTGGAGTATTTTTGTTAACTTTTGACCATTATTTAGAACTATATTAAGCGTAACTAAGATTTCTCATATGTAAATTTTTTTAGTTAATCAGAAAAAAACATTTTGACCACTAAAATTTTTCAAGTAGATGTTTCATTTGTATATAGTATTTCCAGTTTCAAAAATAATACAAAAAATGCATTTAATTTGAGAGGAACTTTGTTTTGTGGTTGGACCGCCGACCCAATTTTCGCTAGGTAGGTCCATTATTAGTGGCGTCAGGAGCTTCTCTTCACGTGATATTTTCTCAAAGAGCGAGTGGTTACTTTACCACTCATCTGTTTTCACCCTGATAGAATTTATTTTAGTTGCTTGCTGTTTCTCAATTTTTCTTCTGCATATAATTGGCGCTGGTTGTCATTGTACCCTTTTCCCACACTAGAAAACCTTTATTCAAAACTAGTTTATACACAATTATTAAAAAACATTATTATCATAAAGTTTAGCCTGATTTTAAGGTTTTTCTTAGGTTATTTAGGGAAACTTAAATTTACAGTCTACTTTTAAAACTGCTCATGAGTTTTATTAGGAAAATTTTTTCATTTTTTTTTTTTGTTTTTTTTTATTAAACTATAAATTCTTTCAGACCTGTATGGGTAAAGTGACGCTGAAAATTGGTCGATGGAAGTTGACGGATGGGGGTAAAGTCCCGTCAGGTGCCCCCCTCTTCCCCGCCTCCCGAACCTCCACCCCGGGCACTCCGGCCGCCCCAACGACCCCGGCACCCCACGGTGCCGGGGAGGTGCACAGAGCGCGCCCAATAGAGCCATCGCAGGAAAATCGCCCGCCGTCCAGTCAGAAGGCGTCCTCCCCCGCCGTTTCTGAGGTGAGTGCGTGTGAATAAAAAATAAACAAATAAGTAAAAATAATTAGATAAATAGATTATTTTAGAAAATTGCATAAATATATAAATATATAAAGTCATAAATGAAATAATTACATAAATAAATCTTCTACTGGGATCGGATCACTCCGCGAGTGGAAAGCATTTATAATTTGTTCAAAATCATGTGGACTGAAAACGATATTTTCAGTTAGTGTATTGAACCAAAAGATGTTCATTTAGTTAACCTTTATATAAATAAGGTTAAAGTCAATGAAGGAAATCATTTGCATAATTTGACCTATTCCTCAGCGAGATATACCCACTTAAATTTTTCCCTGGTCCACAGATTTTTGAACAGAGTAAAAAGAATTGTGTTTACGGTCGTTGGTGGCGTGTCTAATTTTTATAAAATGATAAATTTCAAATTAATGATTTTATGACGAGCCTTGGAGCAAAAAAGTAAAGTAAGTCAATGATAAATAAGTTAAATACTAGATTTAACTCAAGGTTTTTAATAAGTGGACAAAAAAAAATTATTTTTTTAGCGATTGGTGTTTTAGAAGATTTTACCTTGTTTGTAACTTGGTGAAATATAATGTGCACCCAAATTTTAGGAACTTTTTATTCTGTCGTTTTTTAGAGTTAAATAAATTACCGGATAGAATTTCGTTATTTGTTTTACTGATTTATTCATTCTATTTGTGTATTTATATTTACACTTATTTACATGATTTTCAGACTAAAACCTCCTCCCCCGCCGTTTCTGAAGCCAAGCTTTCCACCACACCCACTTCCGAAGCTGTCGGCGAAGGCGCCGGGCCGCCGGCCGGACTGCGGGAGCTCGGAAAGGCTCCGTCCGAAGAAGATCTCCCACCGCCGCCGCCTCCCGAAGATCTCCAACTTCCGCCGGAAAATCGACCGGTGCCGGAAACACCGGAAGAGCAGAAAATTCTCGTGGAACCCGCCCAACCGCCCGCGGTGGCTTCGGGTGTGTGTTTATGACTTTTATTCTGTAAATTAAATATTTATAATTAGCATAAAAATTCAAATTAATTTACTAAATAGTCAAGGTTCCAAAATAAAATGTTTACGTTCGCAGTATTACCAAAAATATATACCGAAAAATGTGCAACTACTGTATAAAAAAATTTGTAAAATTGGCCATTATAAATTATAAATTAGTAGCTTTCCATTTAAATGGCTTCCTCTTTTATAATGACATAGTAGCTATTTTAAGTGGAGCGAATTAAAATGAAGAGGAAGCCATTATAATAGCAATTTATTGATTAATTTCACTTCATCGGTCTGCATAAGTTTTCCCGTGTCGAACAGTATTACACCGACACGGGAAAACTCATGCGGCCCGGACAGTAATACACTTGTAAGCAGCCCTGCTTGTAAGTAGTATATATGAAGTGAAATTAAATAAATGAATAGGCTATTATAATAGAGGGCGCCATTTAAATGGAGAGGCTCATTCTAATGGCTTACTTTTACTAAGTTTTTTATATAGGAGTTGCAGATTTTTTGGTATATTATATATTTTTGGTAGTATATTGCAACTGATAACAATCCTCCAGTTGATTCGAGGCCGCGTCCGCTGTGGTACGCGACGCAAACATCACACTACTTACTTCCCGCCTACGGGAGCGCCGAATTCTGCTGGTCAAATTGGACAAAAAATTAAATAATATAAATAATATCATGCTAAATATCTAAAAATTTAGCAATTCTAGGTTCCACTCCGGCGGCACCGATGACGACGACGATCCAGATCCGGGAGCCTCCTGAATCCGCTTCTTTAGGCCAAAACGACATCCCGCTCCTGTCCCATTTGAAAGAGGACGGGAGCGACGTCCTCCTGGTGGAACTGGCCAAAAAATCCGGGGAGAGCCTGGGTATGGGGATCGGGAAGCGGGCCCGCGGTATTTTGGTCACCAGCCTGCAGCCGGGCTCGGTGGCCAGCGCCAATCTCCAAGTGGGCGACCGTCTAATGGCCGTGAACGCTCAGGAAGTGCTGGACCAGCAATCCGCCGTCACTCACGTCAAGGCCAGCGGAGAGCGACTGGTGCTACAGATAGCCAGGCCGCGCGACAACGTACAACTACGGTAAGTCTAAGAACTCCCGTTGTGTTAATGTTTCAAAACGATACAACGCATTATAAATGCGAGTAGTAAAGTATTGTTAGCGGATGATGGTGCAACTTTTAGTAGCAGCATACTTAACTGTGAAAAAACCGTATAATCTCGTTCATCTGAATAGGCTAAGTAATATTGTACTTGGGTTTCAAAACCAAAAGTTAATATTGAAAACTATAGCACAAATGTATGCCCTTCCTAATTTTAAAAAGTCAAAGAGCAGACGGGTGCGACTGATTGAGTAGTGATGTGCTCCGGAGCTGCGGAGCGGACCACGTTTTAGTAGTTTCGAAGCGCCTCCATAGTAATATTTGCTAATTTTGCTAACTAAATAATTAAAAAGCAATGTCATGAATTATTTTGTTAAATTTTTTATACTATATTTTTTTAATTAAAACAATAAAAATAGTCTAAAAATGTGGAAGGAATAACTTAAAACATATTTCAAGGTTAATAAGCTTTAAATTGCACACTAACTAGGTGCAGCTTTAAAGCTTACTTTGCTTTAAACGACCGGAGCTTCGGAGCATGATATTAGAGGGTAAGCAACATCAGTTTTGTTACTACATCAACAGACGGGCGTTACGCTACAGGACATAAATTAAATAAATTTAATTAAAGATTAATTAGATGAATTTTAAAGGTTACAAAAGAGAAAAAAAAGAATAATTTTTCTGACTTATCCTACACTGTAGCTACTTTGTTTGGCATTTTTTAAAAACATAATTGCATTGCAACACTTTGCTTTCTGTTATGTTTTATTAAAAATCAAGAATACCAAAATAGTTATTGCTAAAGCAAGCAAAAATTTTATTTAAGCAAATGAAATAATTGTAATAATTTATAAAATATATAATAATATGATAATTACTATGTCTAACTATACTTTGGTGTTTGCGTGCACGTTAGGTTACGGGAATATTATTTAAAAATTTTTGGTAATTGGGAATATTATTTAGATTTTTGTGGTCATATTATCAAAACATATAATATCATGTGATATATATTATATATTTTTGATATTATGTTAAAATAATTTGAAAGCTTTTACCCTAGAGCTTCTATTCATATACTTTTTTGTTTTGTTTTGAAAACATTGTTTGTAACACATATACCATTATATTAATAACAAAAAAACATAATATACCGAAAGATGTGCAACTCCAATAGAAAAAAGTCAGTAAAAGTAGGCCATTATAATGAGCCTCTCCATTTAAATGACACCCTCCATTATAATACCATATAGTAGCCATTTTAATCCGCGCGAATTAAAATGGCTACTATGCCATTATAATGGAGGGTGCCATTTAAACGAAGGGGCTCATTACAATGGCCTACTTTTACTTACTTTTTTACATAAGAGTTGCGTATTTTAGGGACATTATATATTTATTTTTGTTAATAATAATAATCTTTTTATTTTGTGACTTTAAAAATTATTTTTATAGTACCAATCAAAATTGTTATAGTTCATGGTTAGAAACAAACATGGATTGAAAGCAAAACTAAAAACTACATCCAGTATTTAATAAGCTTCACTTCTGATTAATTTTTTTCTCAAAAATATGCATATGATTTTAAAATTTCTGTATGATCCTACCTAGTATAACAAAGATATGAGCCAAATATCCCAAAACGATACTTAAATTCGTTTCAAATTATTGACTTTTTTATTAAATTAAAAAAGTGGTAAATTCTGAGCACTAATTAAAAGAAATAAAGTATTTAAAAACTTTTGAGCTTAGTTTTAATTATATTTTTTGTTTTGTTATCTCTGCTCAAACGCGTTTAATTAAGACGCGCTTTTTAATCTCAAAAATTACAAATGGTTATAAGCTATTTTTTATTTATGTAAATTTTTATTCTCCTAACTTTAATTTGCTACGAATTTTAATTTCGCGACGGGAAATCAAAACCATTCTATTGTTATGGTTAGCTTTATGTTATTCCTCTCTATAAATTTTTTCCTTAAAATTGTGATTTCAGTGTTGTAATTGCTTATTTTTACCATTAAAAATTTAAAACTTAAAAGGGCAAAAACTGATTATTATTCACTAATTAAAATTGCGAAACCAATTTGTTTTTTTTTCTAAATTAGCGTCATTACAAAAACGACAAACAAATAAAAAAACAAGTATATACTTTTTAAAAAACATTACAGAAAAATTTTCTAATATAAGATTCTATATAAAATGTTACTGTAATATTCTGTAATGTAACTCATTCAAAAAATGCGGCTTCAGTGTTTTCAGCGTGTTAAAACAGAATTTTTGGGTTTTTTAATTTAAAAGATTATGTATGTAATATATAAATCCATAAAACGTTTATTTTCTTTTGCAAATATTTACAAATAAAAATAGATATTTACAAAGAAATTCAATGTTTGTAACTTTTATGAAACACTACCCTGCACTGAAATCGCAGTTTTTATAAAAGTAAAACACTCTGTGTCATGCTCTAGATATAGCTTCAGCTTTAATCAAATTATCCAATTTTGTTTCAATAATTTCATTCGGAAATCCGAGCATTTTTACCTCTCCTATAGGCGGCTCCAAAGAAACGCCGTTAATTCCAACAACAAGCGGTGACGCTTAACTCACTTTAACCCTTCTCACCTACTCTTACTGCTGTTTTGCATTATACACATTATGTGCTGTTCAGGGGCAAGTAGGACTGGCAGCGAAGCGTACGGTAAGCTAAAGTATTGTTTTGTGCGTTTTTTCCATTGTCATTTACTAATTTACCAAAACTAAAATTTATTTAAAAATAGCTGAGACTAATTATAATGATACTAATCCTATTATTGTAGTTGTTATTTGTTGGAATGAATCCTGAAATTATTCTAGCGACTATAAAGAAAAACGACTAAAATTTGAATGTTTAGAAAAGTCTCAAAAAGGATTTTGCATTTAAAAAGAGGCGGAATTCAAACGGACCCCAAAACTTATTATTAAGAAGCACCCGAAAATTTATTACGAGAAACAATTTTTGAACAAAAAACGTATAAAACGATAAATTATGATACAAAAACTCAATGAATTATAGAATATAAACTGAACAATAATATATAAATCCATTAATAACACGTACACTTCCTCCAAAATTCATTTCTCCATTTTACCGATATGTAAATTTTTTTAATAAATGGAAGAGGAAAAAAATTGAGAAGTCAATTCGGGAGGATATGCGCGTTTTATTAATGGATTGATAAATATTATTTAGTTTATTCTATAATGCATCGCTTTTTGTATTATAATTTATCGTTTTATGTTTTTTTGTTCAAAAGTTGCTTCTCGTAAGGAATTTTTCGGTAGCTTTTAATGTCTGTTTTATCTTGCCTTTTTTACAAGAAAAAGTCTTAATGAGACCGTTCTGTTCATTCAAGTTTCAGTCGTTATTCTTCATAAATTAAAAAAAAAACGTAACTAAAAACTTTTGAGTCGTCACAGATAAACATAGCTTAGCTGGTCTACTTGTTCAAGAAAAAAATAGAAGGGGAATGGCACGTACAAATTAAAACACAACAATTTGAAGTCTGATATCAACAAGCAAAAAACAAGAAGGAAGAATCAATCAATCAATCAAGAAATATCAAAGAGATTAAATTTAAAATGAAACTAAAACTTTTCGTTTTAAATGTTTTATTACGCCATGATATTAAGTCCACGCGAACAAACGACAGCACGGTGCACGTGGTCTGCCTTAGGTCTGGTTCATATTTCGTCTATAGTGTTCAAAGTAGTGTTGTAAAAAGTTACTTTTACTTTTACTTAAACTAAGAAAAGTAACGGATTTTGGATTACTTTTACTTTTACTCAATTTTTGAAATTTCAATTACTTTTACTTTTACTCGACTTTTGAAATTTCAATTACTTTTACTTTTACTCGGATTTTTCCCTGCAAATACTTAAATTAATTTAAGTAAAATTTAAGTAATTTCAATGAGTAAATTCCCTATGGGCTTATTGTAAAATAAGTGCAAAAGAAATTTTTTAAGCCGCTAACACGCTAAAACCATTTATTTTGACCCAAAAAACTTATTAAAATCAAAATTTATATATAAAATTAGCAAAACACTTTGGAACGAAGCTGTGGAGCTCTAAAAACCGGTGTTTTGCTCCGTTTCAAAATTACTTTTATTATGCTTTTACTCTTAATTTTACTTAAAAAAAAATAGGTCTTATTTTTACTTTTACTTAAATAAATTTTGACCGTTACTTTTACTTTTACTTTACATAAATTAAAAAATCACAAATTACTTTTACTCTTACTTTACTTAAACTAAAATTTTTCAAATTACTTTTACTTTTACTTAAAATGATCAAATATATTACTTTTTACAACACTAGTCCAAAGGACAATTTTGAACAAAACAAAATTGTCCTTTGAATAACCCAAAAGTGCACTTTGGACGGTTCAAAGAACAAAGCCAAAGGCCAGTCCAACGTGTTCGAAACGTAATTTTAAATATTTTAATTGTTTGTTTTGGTTGTCCAAAGGACACCTGTGAATTGTCCAAAAGACATATTTGAATTGTCCAAAGGACAACTTTGGCTTGTTCAAATTGTCCTATGGACACTTTTGAGGGAGTATGAACTAACCTTTAAGTTGTTATATTTACAGACCTGTGCACTGCCCCCCGGGGTTTTATTGGGGGGGCAATTCCAAAACGTTGGGCACGGGGGGCAACTTTTTTGAACTGGGGGGGCAATAAAATGTGGGGCAAGCAGGGAAGAAAAAAAAGAAAAAAGGAGAAAAAAAAGAAAAAAAAAGAAGGGAAAGGGAAAAAAGGGACAAAAGAAGCGAAAATAAGGTAAAAATAGGTCTAAAATGGCTTAAAATCTATTGAAATAGGCTAAAAACTGCAAAAATTTCGCGATGATGGCGTCATAATAGGTAAAAAATGGCGCCATAATTTTAGGGTACTTTTTCATTTTTTAGCGGGGGGTGGGCAATAAAAATTTTCCAATAAAGCGGGGGGGCATTTCCAGACCGTGCACAGGTCTGTATTTATGCTATAATTACTAAAAATTTTTCCTAAGCCCTACCAAAAAAATTCAAAAACTTCCCATTGCAATTTTTATAAGCTTTGCCATTATTTTTGAAATAAATTTAGAAGTTTGACGAATATGCTTTGCCTTAGTTTTATTGCACTTCTCTAGATTAAAAACCTTTCTCAAACCTTAATTTTATTTTATTTCAGAACTATTTTAAATTTACAGTCTTGCCTAAACTTTAAATTTTTAACTTTTAGCTTTAGTATTTAGCTTAATTTTTTTCTCATTATTTTGGCGAAAAAGCTCATTTTAAACGTGAAGCAATGACTATGTAAGCCATCGCTGCTAAAGTCTAATTGGATTACAAATTTTTTACCACTCCCTGATGCACAAAGCAGCCAAACCTGATTTACAGAAAAGGGTTGAATAGGGTTTGTGCCAAAATGACAATTTTTTGGGAACTTTTGATATACTTAAAATATTGCTTTGTTTATCTTTTGGGTCGCAACAAAAAGATTATAACAGTGTTTTAGAACACCTTTTAATTATTGATTTTGTCTCTTATTTTATTTTAAATTTTAAATTTGTCAGAAAGGTACTACTTATAATTGCGCAGTTTTTCCGGAACTTCTGACTGCAATGAATGCTAATAAGTTTTTGCTAGTAAATCATAGTTAGCAAAAGTCATAAGTCACAGTTTTTATTTAAAAAAACAAACGTTTAAAAAATCAAAAAAAAAAAAAGATTTTGACCTTTTCCATTTGTAGTGGTTAAATATATTTTTCTCCGAAAAAAAAAGTTGAGACCCATTCGTTAAAAAATATGCAAATTTGTTATTATTATTGTTAATCCAAAATTCAAATGCAATGTTTTTGATGCACATTCGTGTGCAAAAAAAAGCACACTTATAGCAAAAATATATAATAAAGGAAAAATGAGACACTTAGAACAAACTGCTTGTAAAAAAAGGTCCCATTTAAATGGGACCTGGTCCCATTTAAATGGGACCTTTTGATTTTGGTCCCATTTAAATGGGATCCCATTTAAATAAGTCCCATTTAAATGGGATCCCATTTAAATGGGATCCCATTTAAATGGGATCCCATTTAAATAGGTCCCATTTAAATGGGACTTATTTAAATGGGATCCCATTATAAAATGGGATCCCATTTAAATGGGGACCTATTTAATGGGATCCCATTTAAATAAGTCCCATTTAAATAGGATCTATTTAAATGGGATCTCATTTAAATGGGACCTATTTAAATGGGATCCCATTTAAATAAATCCCATTTAAATGGGATCACATTTAAATAAGTCCCATTTAAATTGGACCTATTTAAATAAGTCCCATTTAAATATGGACCTATTAAAATGGGATCCCATTTAAATGGGATCCCACTTAAATGGGACTTATTCAAATGGGATCCCATTTAAATGGGGACCAAAATCAAAAAGTCCCATTTAATGGGACCAGGTCCCATTTAAATGGGACCTTTTTTTACAAGCAGTTTGTTCTAAGTGTCTCATTTTTCCTTTATTATATATTTTGCTTAAAGAACATATCATTAAATAAAAAAATATAACGATAAAACCCAAAAATTCCAAAAGTCACAACATTTATTCAAAATAAGGTGGAAAAATATTAAAAAAATATTTATTTGCTCCCCAGATAAATAAATATCGTTTTTCGCAGATCTTACGTAGTGAAAGAATATGCAAATTTTTGTTCAAATCTGTTTTTTTATCAGAAATTACTACGGCCGTTACCGGCCACCACCGCTGCCTTTATTTTACGAACCAGGGTTGATGGTTTCTTTTTTTGTACGAAATAACTTTATAAAATATATATTAAGAATATTTAAATATAATGAAATAACAACTTATAACTATACTGTTTTAGCGCCCCGCAACCTCGCGAAATCGAACTGGAGCGCGGCCCAGAAGGCCTGGGGTTTTCCATCGTCGGCGGGGTCGGATCTCCACACGGGGACCTGCCCGTGTTCGTCAAGACGGTCTATTCCCGAGGGGCGGCCGCTGTTGACGGTCGCCTCCGCCGCGGGGACCAGATCTTGGCCGTCGACGGCCGCTCATTGGTCGGATTGGCGCATGACCGGGCCGTCGCCGCCCTTAAAGAAGCGCGCGGCCGCGTTCGCCTCCGCGTACTCAGCACGGACAGCGACCAATAGCCGTCGTCGCCGACAGTCGCTGATTGGTCGAATCGACACACGATCGTCGCTTATTGGTCGAATCGACACACGATCGGGCAGTCGCCGCCCTTAAAAAAGCGCGCGGTCAGTAACTGTCGTTTCCGCGGACCGTGGAAACAAGCTAACCGGCAAAGAGAAGTAACCAGCTCGGAAGCTGGAAATAACCCCACTACAGACCGGAAATAACCCGCCCGGAGAACGAAAATCGTATATGGAGATGCTATAAAACGAAATTCGGAGCTAAAAACGAAGTGGAAACAACTTAACAAGCGAACAAATTACAATAGCAATTTCGAAAATTCCCGTTTAATAAACTGCAATTATACGGAATCCTTAAATTCGAGCTTAAATCTGTAGTGAAAAAAGCTCTAAGCTCAATTTTTTTTCAAACAAAACCGATATATGTAGTTTGTTCTGTTTACTTCCAAAATGTGTACGACTTCGTTTCGCTCAGCGGGAGTTGTATGGAGAATTACGACGATTAATTCCATGTACACAAAGGTCTCGAGAAGAATTAAAAATAATTTGTATGAGACCGGAAAAAATGAGGAAAAAATGCACAACCAGCTATTATTTAAAAATTATTTTATGTTTATGTTATTTTCGTGTACTATGATTGTGTTTTTTTTCATTAACCAACATCATATGCAAAATATTTTTATATCTTGTCGATACCTTTGTGTACGTTAAATTAACCGTCGTGACTCTCCATAAAAGTTTTTAAACTCTGTAAGTTGTCGATAGGTTACTGATTTATGGTAACTATTTTGTTTATAAAAAATTTGGCTGCTAAAGCTGTATGTCATTCATATCAATCCAAAAAAATCTGAATAAAACAACGCCGATTTCGGATTTAATCAGTCAGTAGCTTACTACATATATGTTTTGTGCATATTTTTGTACTTTGAATTCCATTCACCTTTATCTTGATTACGCACTACGTGTATTGTTCTTGGGTAGAGTACGTTTATGCTACAGAAGGTCTAATGGGATTTTTATTTGCCTTTTTACAGGCTAAAGTACCGTTATATTGCGTGAATTTCGAAAACCGTTTTCAGATAATTTCACAATTATGCAATTTAAAAAAGTATGTATAACGGCATTACTCAAATAATATTCAGGCCCCCCGTTAGGGCTATTAGGCGCCTCATTTACATCACATGCGTCATAAACAGAACCTGCCTTACTTGTTCTTATATTCTTTGCTAAGTTTCATAAACAAGAAATAAAAGCGACTGGATAGGATTAAAAACATTATAAATAATTAAATATTGTAGTAGGATGTCAATGGTTGACCGATAAAAATGCACCAGAGTAAAAAATAACAGATTATAATCTGTAGCGCCATCTTTAGTCAAAATATATACGTATAATACGCGAATTATTATAAAAACATGCGCCTAAATCTTTTGTTTAGGCGTATTTAGTGCTAGTCCTAAACGGAAGACGCTCAAATTAGGGCTTTTGAGTGTTCCAATTAATGGGGCGTTGTAAAAAATTTTTTATAAATCTATATATTGCTACTATAATTCTCTAATTGGGGCACATTCTAATTAGTGTCATGGTGCCTTAATTAGACCTAAACTAAAGTTCTAATTAAAGCACATTTCACTAGGGACACGAACCAGTTAGGACACCAATTTTAGATTAAGTAATTTTGACTAGTTTGGTTTTCATTGTATATGTTTTTGTTTTTAGTTATTTAAACGCAGACAAAAGTGACAGCCAAAAACAAAAGAACAACGTTAAAAACGTAGAGACGCATACGATAATTTTTTTTATTTAGGTTTTTTTCAAAAAAAAATTCATTATTGTTTTTTAAAACTACACCTTTTTATGTGTATTATCGTTCAATACATGGGCAAATTTTATTATTAATTAGTATTTTGTGTTGCTTTAGTATCTGCTTTTTCAGCATAGGTTTACCTAATTGGACAAACTTACCGAAAAATTCCTGCAATTAGTTTTTTTCTTTCCATTAAAGTAATTGTGTACTATCTACCACCGTTAATACAGTCTCTAGCAACGTTAACTTAAGTATAGTTGTGGGTTAACAAACACACACATCACACCGTGTCTTACTTAGCCCAGCAAACGTTGGACAGTCAGTTTATTTTTTAAGAAAGTAAAATACGGAAACAAACATTGCTTCTTTAGGTAAATGAATGAAATTTTATATTTTGTGGTCTTTTTTTAGATTAAATAAAAAGCAATAATTTTAATTCACCATACGTTAAACTTAAAGCGACGTTTGGTAACGTATTCTGAACCCGATTACAATTAAAAAGTTTTTAATTTTTTAAATTTTAAATTTAAAAACTAACCTCAAAAAATATTTCTTTAGGCGTATAAGTCGGATGAAAAGCCATTAAGGTGTCAGAAGTTATTTTGGAAATACCTTCATCTGTTACCAACAGAGGATTCAATACAGCCATATCAAAAGTGTTCTAAAACAAATTAAGTAATTGTTATAATACAAAGAAAATATAACAAAGTGATTCTATTTTTTAATAATTTTGATTGTGATTTGTACTCATTATACTAAAAATATAATATAATACTTAATATATAGTATTATATATTTTTGATTATACATTGTACATATATATAGGTAAAAATTCGGAACGAAGTTTTTTGACTTTTGTATATAAAGATCAGTGTATGTTTTAAATAAACAGCATACCAAAAAACTTCATTTTTCCTATAGAAATTTTTAATTGAAGATATGGATACAAATATATGGAATACATGAATTACATGCAATAGATATAATAAACGCAATAAAATGGGTCAAAAAATTTTATACAAAGTTTTACTCAAAAACGTCTTAAGACTTGACAAAATTGACTTATTTGTTACAAAAATAGGCTTACTAAAAGTTTTTTGTTCACAATATTTTGCCCAGACTATAGAAACCGAATCTTAAGCCAATCAATAGCAGCTGTAGCGATGCATGGATGGAAAAAAAATTAATCCCTGCTCAATTTTGAAGGGAAAAACTCGTCTTTAACGCATCGTCGTTACTCTGACACAAAGAGTCACAATCAGTATAAAATTAACGTGACTCTGACTCATTTTGTTTATATTAATTGTGTGTTAGGATATAAAAAGAGTCACAGTTACGAGTATTTTACAAGAAATCTGACTCATTGTGTCAGAGTAACGACGGCATATAAAAATGGGTTAATTAACTACTTAATACTAAATTTCGCGTCGTTATTCGCACCGTCACATACATTATCCTTACTTTTGCTTTTCATTAGACGCGGTTTTTGGCTGCGTTCAAGACGCCATGAAGGCCAGCAGGGGCTGCGATTCCACTGTAATGCAAGTTTTTATGGCGAGTTTTCTGGCACAATAACCATTTTACAAATTAGCGCAAGAAGACGCTTAAAGATTTCGTTTTCATTAAAAATACTAGTCTAGCATAAGGGGCTTAATTTCGACAATTATAATGACAAAACTTTTAAGGAAAATTCTCAGCACGCGATAGCAGGTAAAAGTAATCTACAGTTTACCATTCCAAACCAAGGCTGATTTTAAATGTGGCCTCTCACCTTGTCAGGAGATGGTGTAATGGTGATTTCAACGTAAAAACGCTGAGCTAAATTCGTTGGGTTGGGATAATCCACGTAGGAATGCAGATATATCTCGTCTTTCTTGAACGATTCTCCGTCGTGCTGGTACAAGACACGATTCTCCTTAATATCGGCTTGAGTGAATTTTTCTCCTTCAACGCCTAAAAATTTTAAATTTTGTGAAAAATCTAATCGTTTTTTTAACGTTAGTTTACAAATAAACGAAATATGATGACATAAGTATGCAATAATTTTAAAAGTTTTAAAAATTTTACACTCAACTAAGTGATTCGATTAAAGTAATTTTGAATAGTATATGATTTTCTCAACAAAAATAATTGTTTTGACTGGTACGAGGCTTTTAGAATCGCAAGTAGGAAACTTGGAACTGTTGAAATTTTTGAGAACTTTGAGCCGCGAACAATAGGAATTTGAAGCTATTAGGAAATAAATGGTTTTGAGCTTAGATTTAGCCTTCTCTTAAAAGTGTGGTACCGAGTTAAACTTTTTGTTTTCGATTTTAATTTTTTTCGTGAAAACCTTACTCCTGCCCCCAATAGCCCACAAAAATTTTTTTTCATTAAAATATCTCTAGTGGTGCAGCAGATATGACCCTTCAAAATTGGCGTTTTTCGACAATTCTGTACTTGAAAGATTGCTCAATGGGTATAAAAATTTTAAGTTACAAAATATGAACTCAAAGAAAACAAGCTTTTTTCTACTTTAGTTTCATACCTTGATCGTTAAGATTGGTGCAGTACTTGTCAAGATATTGCGTTTCTCGTACAAAAAAATCCTTTTTTGCTAAAAATTTTTTTTCTTTTGATTTTTTTGCTAAAAAAACAAACAACGGCAGTAATTTGATGAAGTTTTCCCAACATTTTTGCCGTCACTTCGTAATTTTAGCAAAAAAATTGCGGGTTTTTTGTACCGGAAACGCAATATCTCGACAAATACTGCACCAATCTTAACGATCAAAGTATTTTAAAGGTTGTTTAGGGATCTTAATTTTGTTTCCCTTGGGTCTTTAGTTGGATGGATTTGGAAAACCCTTTTGGGAGTCATATCTCCTGAACCACTGGAGATATTTTGATGAAAAAATTTTTGTGGGCTATTGGGGGCAAGGTTAAGGTTTTCACAAAAATAATTAAAATCGAAGATAAAAAGTTTGACTCGGTACCGCACCTTTAAGAATTATAATAGGAATGTTTGTTAGGTTGCACAGGTTAAGGCATAGGTAGGCTTAGATTTAGGTATAGGTTTTAGCGAGTTTGACTTTCGGCTTCAGGTCCTCAACTTACGGTCTCAAGTTCCCTACTTACGGCTCTAAACTCTCTAGTTTTGGCTCCAAGTTCTTTCAACTCCATAGACCCTAAAGGCTGGTTCATACTTAAGTAAAAACTCTTTTACACTTTGTCCAAAGGACGTTTTTACATACGTTTATACGCTTTATTTGTCCTTTGGACTTTCAAGTCCTAAGCATGAACCAGCCTTAAATCTTTTGACTAAAAAAGATGTTCGGATAAAAATCTAATAATGAAATAAAAATTACATGTTTGAATTGAATTGAATTGAATTGAATTTTATTTTGTTAAAATAACAGGAAACATACATAAGCTAGTTAAAACTGCACTTGAAATTGTATGTACCATTTACATAATTAAAACCAAAAAAATAGAAAAGGATAGAAAATAAGAAAAATGGGTTTTGACTATTTGAAGACTGAATCCCATGGAGCAATAACATCCCCAGAAGTGAGACAGTTCAGTAAAACATTAAATACTCCTATTCCCAATGATTCCGGACTCCCGAGTCCCTATTGTTTGACCAATTATCCGTTTCTGTTTTTTTAAATGAATCAATATCTACATAAAAAATATATGTATCAGAAATCTAGAAAAATCTAGAAAAATCTAGAAATCCAAAAAGATCTAAAAATTATATACCTTGGTCTAGTCCTTGTTTGACCAATATCAATTTTCCCCTCTCCGGTTTTTCCAGCACGTCGAAATAAATTCGGTTCCATTCCACATTTAAATTGGTTATCATGGACAGATTCTTCATCGTCACCACTGCCAAAGTGCCTTTCGGCACTTTGAGCCCGTAATTTCGATTGATTTGCAAGAAGGATTCGGATAGATTAACCTTGAAGTGGTGTTGGATAACCATTGAATTAGCGTTGTAACAAAAAAAATGATAAAATTTTTATGATTGGTTTCGTACAGAAACTGATCTTATTGATAGATCAATGTGTGACAAAGCATTTGATTATATGGGAAAAACATTGTATACAAAAACTATGTTTATTAACGAAATTGTTTTGTTACAAAAAACATTGTACCGCAGCGAAAAGATAGCTTTAAACGAAAGCAAACTTGTATTGAACTTAAAATATTATGTACACAATGATATGATTTTAATTTGACATTTTCCGTTCAAGAGCATAATCATCAAATTTTTTCACCATTAATTTTGTAATGTTTTTGTTGTTAATACTAATGCGAATATTTTTCTTGAGATTAAATTTAAGAAAAACTAATTACGAACCTATACTTAAAAAGTTAAATAAACTAAAGTCGGGCTTCATAAAAGGAAAGTTTTTATTCGTACGAGATAAAAAACTCCGCACTTTTTTTGTTGTTAACATACGTGTTGAAGTTTTTCCTGAAAATTTCATAACGCACTTTTTTGAGAAAAAATACAACGGAAAATTAAATTTTCTTTGCCCAAAAATGAAATTCACTTAAAAACATTTTAATTGTAAATATTTCCTCTATACCCTAATTAGTTTAAACAACAATTGTTTTTATTAGCTGTCGTATAAATCGAATACTCTGTTAACTAAAATTTCTCACGTAAATTTTTTTCAGCTCACGTTATTTTTGATAGACTATTATAGGCAAATACACTTTTGGAAAAAAACTAAATAAAATAGTTTTGAGGAATTTTCAATCAACATTTAATTAATTTTCCATCTATAACTAGCCCTATTACAGATTCTGCATATTGTATTCTTAGCGTTAAGTTATTTTTTTATATCACAAAAACTACAGATTTTGTTACTCATAAGTTCTGTTGTTTTTAGATATTTTAAAAAAAGTTTAGACACTTCAAAAATAGTTTTTTGGTCTCATATTTTAATGCAGTTAATACCTATCTACTCCCAGACTTTATCAGTAGCCTTACTATATAAACTATATAATTAAATTGAAATTAAATATCCATAATCCAATTTGCCATCACAACACTACCTTAAGTACGTCCATAGTAACATGTATACCATCACTGACATTAAATGGTATCTCCAAAAGCTTAGAACCTCTCTCCAAATGACGAAATAACACCTCAAATAAAACACAGTTTATACAAAAAATGCGTAAAAACTTTATACAATAATTAATGATGATTTTTTTTTTAAATTTGAAACGATCAAACGGTTTTAAAACGTCCAAACGTAAGGCTTGTAGTTATCAAACGTTTGGTGCTTATAAATAATAAAATCAAACAACAAAAAAAAATAGAAAAAACCTAAGCATTATGCTAAAATACCTTAAATTATAAAGCTAGAAAAATAAGCATAAAAAATAATAAATTAAAGAAATTTAAAGTAAATATTGATTAAAAATACAAAAAATACATTTTGCTTTTAATTCCATACATACTTTTTAATCCTTAATAAGCAATGTAAACGGTGGAATGTAAAGCTTATCAATGGAATTAATAAATAAATCAATAATCAATTAATAAATCAATCAATAAATACAACCGTAGAGTAACTGACTTAAAGTCGGTCAGGCCTTACAATTTCGGCCACTGGTTATTATTTTTGCCATGTGTACAATTATAAAATGAACTACGTATGGCTGGATATATCGGCTTGTCATATTTATTTAGCCATACGCAGTTTATTTTATAACTTTGCGCATGGCACAAATAACAGCCGGTAGCCGAAATTCACGCTGACGGAATTTAAGTTAGTTAACCTAAACTTTGAAATTACCTGTCCTTTATTGATCATCGCCTGGGTGAAACTGGTAAGCAAAAGGTCCGTGACGGTGGTGCGGAAAAAACCGACCTGACCCCCGTTCGTCGCCTTCTGGTCGACGTGGTACGTTAGCGATCCCGGGTCTGAATTCCGATCTTGGTCGTAGAAACTGAGGATATCTTTGCTTAGCTTCTTGCTCCCCCCTTCCACTACATAAAACACCTGCAAAAGTTCTTCTTTAAATTTTTTTCATAATTTTTTTTTCATTTTTTATAAAGATATGTGTATGCCACTTGCCATTTCAGACAATTTTTTAATATAATGCTCTTTTCAAAACAGATAATAGATAATCTGTTGACGATTAGATATTTTGAGCACTGAGAAATTACCGAAGGTAATTATTGCGAACGCATTTTTCAGAAATCTGAGAAATAGGATGATTCTGGTGAACAAGCAGCTTTCTTTGGATTTTAAAAGAGTTCACTTTAAAGCGTTGGTTTTTTAAATCAGTGCATTTTTATTTTGAAAGTTAAAAAAGATAAAATACACCATGTTTTTTTTATTATAAGGGTAATTGATCCGACAACAATATTGTATTTAACTACAAATGAAAAATATTGAAAATGTTATAAACATTCTGTAAAGTAATGTTTCTATTCTCCAATGACATGCTCCGGAGCTCCGGGAATTTAAAGCGAAGGGCAAGCGTGTTTAACCTTGATTTAAAGCGTATTTAAATATAATTATTCTATTAAGTTATTCTATTAGCATATTTAGGACATTTTTATTGTTTTTACTAAGTATTTTAACAAAAATTAGCTTACAAAAATTTTTCATTAAATAATTTATAGTGTTTTTCTTTAAATATTCATTAAATTAACACCAAAATAGGAGCTCCGTGGGTTTAGCCGGAGCTCTTAAAACCGGAGTTCCGCTCCAAATCTCTGGAGCTCTTTGAAACATAATTATTTTGTAAAAACCACACAGTGTCCAAAATGTTTTTACTGTGAGAGACAGTTTTTGCTATTGACATAAGTTAATAAAGCTTTCCTAAAAGCTGATGAATTTTTAATATAACATTGAGGCTACAAAATTTTATAATTTCGTTGCATAAATAAACTTTTTTTTATTTTATAGAATCGAAGCAGTCCATTTCTTGTTATTTGAAATGACACCATCATTTCTAAAATTTAAAAAATAAATAAAGTGCCATTTGTTTACTTTCAATTTAAATGTTACTTGTTATTTCACATTTTGCTTATGTTTACGTAAATTATGGCAATATATTTTTCTTTAGTGCATTATTTTTAAAATTATTGATTGCAAAGATAAAAAAAGAAATTATCACTAAAACGAAATGCTCATTTTAAAAAAAAAATTAAAGAGTCACTATCTCAAATAAATAAATCTAACTTTTTAGGAATTTTATAAAAAAATGCTTTCCAGATTTGGCATTTTCCAACAGCCTTTGAGTTTAAGACAATACCCCAGAAACGACGCGATTATATGCCAATATTTAAACAAAAAACAACAGTTTGACATGCATTGATTCAATGATAATATTCCGATTCTGTTTTCTGCATATATAATATATAATGTCGCATATTTTAATATATCTAATTTTTAATATATAAATTCGCAATCTTCACATATTTCAGTTCATATTGGAATTAAAAATCATCGAAATTAAAAATTATTGAATAATAAAAACAGCGAATGTAGCTTTGATTTTTTTTGGTAATTTATATTCTCAGGCGCACAGGAACGTCAGGCGCGAGCATAAACCTACGCGTTTCTAAACATAAGCAAAGCCTAAAAACAACCCAAACTTTATCAAATAGCTGCTCGGAGAAAGTTTGTGTTATTTTTAGGCTTCGCTTAGGCTTAGGAACGCGTAGGCTTAAGCTCATTCCTGACGCGCCTGAATATTCCTGTGCCCCTGTTGAGCCTGAAAATATAAATTACCCATTTTTACCTCTTGCGGTGATTTGTAACGTTTAGGCGCTTCGTCATTGATCAAATTTATCTGAATATTGTACCAAAACCGTATCACCACATCTGATTCTGGATCCGCTTTCGGTTTTGCTGCGAAAAAGATGCGATCCTGAACGGTTTCGGTTCCGTTGTGTTGATAATAAACCAAACCCCTCAACAGGTCGTCCGAACTGAAACTGTCCATCTGATAGAGGTCCTTGCTTATGACATTTCCGAGCCCCAAACGCTTTATTTTTCCATTAGAAGGCGGTATTGCCAGTTGAAATATGAACTCGCGATACTTGGGAGTTTCCACGAAAAGCGACTCGTTTGTGATCTAGAAAAGCGAGTAAACTGATGAATAAAAAAATATAAATTGCAGAATATAATACAAATACATTGGTTTTCCAACGCTTACTTTGAAAGCACACAAATGAGAACCAATGAACATTCAATCTGGTTTGCTTTAATAATTCATAATATGTGTTTATTATTTAGACTAGATTTTTAAACCACCACCTTATCTCATAAATTTCATGCTTGCTGTTATAACAAAAAAATGTTTATTATTTGCAAAAATTTATTACCCGCTGGATAGCTCCTTCTTGCACCAATAGTGTCCGATTTACCAATATTAACCCTTTCTTCCCAGGCAAGAAAGTAATGCGAAAAACACTTTCATCTTTAGTTTCCTTGAGCGGTGTTAAAATCTTAAAATGAAACTTGTCAGTTACTACAGAATAACGTTCGAAATACATTTGATAAGATATTTTTCCTTCATTAATATCAGCTTGAGAGAAGTTAGAGTTCAATCCCATCCTTCTCTGCTTTTGTTCATTAAGCTTCCGGTACAAAAACCCGCTGTGAGGCGGAGAAGTCACGTGATAAATAAGCTGGTCGGCTCGGAGGGTCCTGGGGTATACCCAGGCTTTTAAATGTTGCTTGGTAAAAGTTTTTACTTTGGTATTGTTGAGTACAAAATCCTCCTGGCTGAACACTGTAATTTTTACACTGACAAAGGTTATGATAAAATTGTGGATGATCGGGTTGGTTCGTTGAGCAGCTCTGACTTCAAACTGAAAACTATCCGTTTGCGGCTCATCAGATGTGCTGTGATTGTATCTCACCCAACCGTTGTTGATTTGGGATTGGTTGAAACTTTTACTTAGCCACCATTTACCCTCTTTATCCCTTACCTCAATCATTCCATAAGTGGGATGCTTATTTACAATTTTATACAGTATATTCACGTCCTGTTCAATATCGTCATTAGTGGTGAAAGAGAGGTTTTGTGATGTGATCACTTTGAATGAGTGGTGTAAAACGCGGATCCCCGTGTTAATTTTTGCCTGCAGACGCACTGGAAAGGCTTCAATGATAAGCGTTTTTGACTGACTTCTCTTTTGACCGTCACTGGCATACAGCTGAAAAAGGCTTCGTAGAGATCCCAAATGAACAAAATAGATCTTTCCGTTCGACAGGTCTCTCATACTGAAGCTGAACAAGGGTACATTTCTGTTATCCAAACTCTCGAAGAACCCCTCGTTATTGCTATGTCCCTTGGATTCGACATGGATCAGTACATTGGTGGAACCGGTCTCTGCGTCAGACGCCAATATATGAGATTCGGAAAGCTGGAGCTTGGTATTTTCCACTAGTTTCAGTACCGATCCTAAGGGAAAAGTCAACTGTGGAGGGTCGTTCACCGGCCTGATGACAATCTCCAGGGCAATCGGATTTTTGGCTTTTTGGCTCTTCCACAACGCCAGCGGGGCATCTTTGGACAGTTTGCTAAACTCCACAATGAATTCCACCAGATCGGCGGTGGTTTCGCTCCCATCGTGGGTGTAGTTCACCAATCCGTTCTGGATTTCCCGCGTGGTGAAAGTGGAATTCAGTCGCAATTGGTGATGCTGACTGTTTCCATTCCCAACCGTAAGTTTACCACTTTTTGGCTCTTTAGTGAGTCGAAACACAGCGCTGCTGGTTCCCTCCATATACCTTTGGTATTGAGGATAGATGTACAAGTGTTGGCGATATTGTAATGTTACCGTTCCGCCTTCACTCACCTCCAGTGGATTGCTATATGCAACTTCTGATAAAACAGTTCCGTCCTTTGTTAAGGTTCCAGCTACTAATTTTGCACTTTTCGGAAATTGCAGAGGGTTTTCTCGAATGTCAACAAACCCTGGGTCTTTTTGACACATTCCAGCTTGGCACTTTTTATTCAAGTGACATCCAACTTTGACAGACTGGGTCACAGAAGCGGAATGGACAGTTATCGGTTTGTAATTGAAAAAGATTTGTGAGAAACAGCCCACAAAAAATTCAGACGATTCAATCATAAAATTCCCAGAATCTACGTTAAATTGAACAATCCGTCCGATGAATATCGTGTCCAGTTTTGTCACATCCCAATCCAGCTCCACATGAATTCTCCGATCGTCAACAATGATGGTCCAGTTCTGACTGTGTTGATTTCTGAAAATTCCAACAAAATGCCAATAGTCTGGGGTAATTGTCAACTCCGTCACCGCTGTCATTCCGTTACTTTCCAAAAACAACGCACTGTTGTTCAAACCTATTATCAGGTCTGCGCCGTTTTCTGACAGGAAATAGAAAAGAACTCCGCCGGTGGAATTAGAACGGAGCTCGAAATGCAAAGAGAATCCGTCAGCACGTTTGGAACATTCCGCCGTTAAAAACGCGTCCAATGTTGCCAGGGAGAAAGGCCTGCCTATGCTGTCCTCACGGTAAATTTCATCGCAGCCTCCGTGAGTATTGGAAGAAATGGAGTCAGTCGCGTCCAGCTGCATGGTGCGATTAAATGCGCGGACGCCGCGGATGCAGCCGCGAAAATGCTGCAGTTTTCGTCTATCTGATAGATATTTTGGTCCGCCCAAGAGCAAAGAGGTGACTGGAGCAAATTCAGGATTGTGGTCGATTGGAATGGAAAAATTGAGCCTAAAGGTATCCATAACAATATCATTTTTTAGATACATATAAAATATAACCCAAAAAACCGTAATTGTTTTTGGAATCAGCATACAAAATTTTTTCACAGGCATTGTTTCATAAAAAAATTTTGCAAAATAATTTTTTTTCCAATTTTTAATTTTGCGAATAGATAAATTTATAAAATTTTAATAATGTATTTTTTCATATATGTTAAAATAATTGTCGCAAATAGCCAACAAAAGATCTCATTTGATGTACGTGTTTTAAAGATATGCGTAAATGTTCATGAAATCCTTTTGGGTTGCCTTGAAAGTCATAATTTAAAGAATATGTGTGTTGAATACATAACAGATAAATTCAAAATAAATTAAAATTTATTTTTATTACTCAATTGTATCTTATCGTTTTTTTTGTTTAGAGCTTGACAAAGATATGTTTTATCAGTTCAAAACGTTAGAATAAACATTTAAAAATATGAATTTCAAGGCAATTCCAAAAGATTTACGTATTACGTTTAATGTATTTGGCGTATTAGATATAAAATTGTATTTTTAACCGATATATTTTTTTACTATTATTGATACAATCTTATTGTATTTCAATTGTAAACAAGAAACAAAAAATTTTGAAGGTGATTTCACCCTGAGGTACGTTTGACGTTCAAACGTACCTCAGGAACCTCGTACCCTGAACATACGTTCGACCCCTGAGGGGTCAAACGTATGTTCAGACAAAAAATATAATAGTAGTCTGAAGTGTACGTTTGTGGACTATAGGAAATTAACTTGTGCAGTTGAGATTAAAAATTTAGAGCATATAACAATATTTTTTACAAAAGGAAGGAATTACACACATTCGTTGTTTTTCTATAGTCGAATGAGCAATTGCACATGCCAGACGCTAAAGACACTAAAGTTCCTGCAATTCACATATTGCCACGTTAGAATAGTTCAGTTTTTTTTTGCCTGGACATACGTACGCCGAGAGTGAAACTTATCCTTTTTTCCGTTCTAATCTTTGAGCAATTTTAAAA
This sequence comes from Microlaimidae sp. YZB2_3, assembly GCA_030248175.1. Taxonomy (NCBI): domain Eukaryota; kingdom Metazoa; phylum Nematoda; class Chromadorea; order Desmodorida; family Microlaimidae; species Microlaimidae sp. YZB2_3. Next base: position 2,877 of record JASAMX010032133.1, on the reverse strand, counting down.
GCTAGTCTACCACTTTTTTAATCAATCTTTAAAAAATATACTAAAATTTTCAGCTGCGCAATGACATGTCTTTTTAATAATTCTATTGCCAAAATAAATTTTTTTAATTGTCAAAACATAACGAATTTTTTGTAAAAATTATTTGCCTAATACATTTTATATTTTATATATAGTAAATGTAAGTCTATATCGTTTGGATCCATGGTCTTTACTTAATAGTAAATAACGTACTTTTTTTCTTTCCTGCACACCGGATGGTTTTTCGAATTGATGGCGGTTCAAAGATAATATTTAAAAAATTAGGCAAAAAAAGCTTTTCTTATACTCCCAAACAGACGATATACCTGGCAGAATCTATCCCTAAATAAAGATAGAGTCGATTTCTTATAACTGTCACATTGTGCCATTTTAGATCATTGTATTTCTTGCCAACAGGACTTTGAAATTTTAAGGATTTCCATCGCCATGATTGGTAAGTTTCAGCAACCTAAAAATATTTTGACGATTAGATATATTATTTAATAATGATTATTAATTATGGTAATTATTGTTTATCAAAAAGTACATTGTATAAAGTCATTAAAAGATTTCAAGCTATTCCTTACTTCGGAAGAAAGACAAATGTTAAAAGACAATTGTTTAAAACAAATGGGATTTTAAATCGTTACTGCGGAATTATCACAGTAGCATTACAAATAATCGACTGCTGTAGCCACCAACCCTGTTTCCTGTCCTATTTCTTAGTTCGATCAATTAATTAATTAATAGAAGTTGTTTATTTTAGCATAAAAGAATTGCGTCAATTCTTGCGAACAATCATTCTTTTTTAACGTTAGTTATCCGAAATAAAAGTAGCTAGTTAGTGGAAGTTGATAGTCAAAGAATATATAGTTAAAAACAAAATTTTAAAGAATTAAAACCTAACTTGCAACTAACTTTAAGTTTTTAATTTAGTAACTTTAGAACAAATATTAATTGAATATGTGGTCATCTGACCTCAAGAAAAGCTTTCATTTTTAATCAAAAATGATTTTTAAAATCCACAAATCTCTTGAAGCTTAAATAATGTTTAAAATTTAATATTTAAATTTTGCGTAGATCAATGTAGTTTTTAATTTAAAATATGATTTTTCAATAAGGGCGCAATTAATTAGTTTTTAAACACATATATAAACGAAACAAAAATTTGTTTCTAAATTTAAAAAAAAATAATTTCTCATTTACTGGTCATAAATAAACAAAAAGCTTTTGGCTGACTTTGTGCGAAATTCGTCCACTATCTCATTTAAAAAATTTAAGGCCAACAAAGTTTAGATTATAAAGTTGGGGCCAAAAATATAGAACTGAAGCCGAAAGTAAGAATTTATGGAACCAAACATTTACATCGTCAAACCCTTTAATCATACATGAAATCCCAAACTAACCATACATAAATTTTTTTTAATTTGCTCAAGTTCCCACAATTTTTGATAGCTCCAAGGTTCAAAACCCTTGCACTCGCTGTCTTAACAACTCGTCTTTCTAAAGTTTCTATTTTCGTACATATTAAAAATGATTAAGAACGTATTTGATGAATTAGAATAAAACCCTGAATTTTTCATTTCAGGTTATAGCAACTGCGGATGGTTCACCTAGGTAGTTATACTAATTGCGCAAAATATTGCAAATATTGGTTATCAATCGTGTTTTTATTGTTTATTTTGTTTAAGTAATAAAAGAAAAGTCACTACGTTCTGATGACGTAGACAGATTTCAATTTCGTATTTTTTTGCAAAAAAGTATAGTAAAAAAACGGCACATATAAAACCCTTTATTTCGGAAATAGCAAAGATTGGCAAGATCATGTTTTAATTAATAGTACACACAAACTTTTTGCTTTTTATTTTTCAAGAAATAATAATATAGCCTGGTACAATAAATTTTAGCTTTTTAAAAAAATATTTGCACACAACATGTTGAATATCATTATGAATGATTTATTTGCATGTTTGCCGTGCAAATTAAAGAGTGCCACCAAATACTTTGGAAAAAAACACTAAACACACACAACAGCTGTAAGGAGAAGCAGAGTTAGACAATAAATTTATTAAATTCTTAAAGGAGCACTGTCACAAATCAAATTCCTATAACGCCCGAACCGGACTGCACCTTTAATACCAAACCTACCTAACTCAACTTTGGTATTTAGAGTGCTCCACTACAAGGCTACAACATTTTTAAATTTCAGCTGAATCGGTTCAGTATTAAAGGAGCAGTCCGGTTCGGGCATTATAGGAATTTGATTTGTGACAGTTCTCCTTTAATTAAAACTGATTTAATTAAAATTTTTAATTAAAAAAAACTCCTTTGAATAAACATTCAATTTACCAATCTGACATGCAAAATATTTTGACAACACAAAAATGTTTTAGAACCATTTAAAAACTGATAATCTCAGGGATTACTCTCTACTTCTAAATCATAATTATACTTAAGTACATTTTTTCAAGCATGAAAAAAATTTATTAAGCCTAAAAATTAAAATTAGGTTTACCCTTCAATAGCACGCATAATTTTTTTAAACGCCAATTTAGAATTTTATACGTATTTTAGCGAACAACGCATTTATAGCTTTGAAATATCATAGAATAGTGTGTTTAGAATACACAATCAATTTTTCTTACTTCAGGGAATGCAAAAAAAGTGAACTAATTTTGTAAAATAAAATCAAAAAAAAAGATTTTTGCAAAGATTTTTGATATTCATAAAATTGCACATATATAAATTGATATAAAAAACGCTTAAAACAATCTTTTGAGAATCACGAAATTTGTAGTTATTCTATTTATGAATAATAATTGGACATAAATAATACAAAAGTTGATTTTTGATTTTTTT
>JASAMX010032132.1:0-17247 GCA_030248175.1 Microlaimidae sp. YZB2_3 | reverse complement strand
GATTTTGGGAATTTTGTTAACAAACGTCATTATACCCATTATTATTGTTATTGTTAAATTGACGGTTATTAAACCTATTATTATTATTATTTCCCCAATTAAAAGATGTTTGACCCCGTCTATAATTACCCCTATTGTTTCCAGGTTTAAACCAGCAATTACGACTTGTGTGACCTATACGGTTGCAGTAATCACAGATAGGACGTCCATCCTGAGTCCACTGTCTGTCGGAATTATTTCCAGGAGGATTGCTAACCACCTGATTATTCGATGCTTGTTGATTATTGGTAGGACGGTTTTGTCCGTTTTGATTTTGCGGGTTATTTCCACCACTAGCACCTTGGCGCGATATCCCGCGAGCATTCCTCCCCCCGCGGTAGGAGGCACTTCCCCCACCACGTTGAGAAGAAGATGCTGGCGCCGAGTATGCGACAACAGTTTTTTACTCAAGTCTGCCTTGATTAAATCTTCAGCCTTACTAGCTTTACAAACGGCTTGCACGTATTTAGTTGGACGATCTACCATGCCTAACTCACGCCTAATATTGGGTTTTAACCCATTCCAGAAATAATGGATACGATTTTCATCATGCTGTGCTGGTGAGTAAGCTTCCGCTGGGTAAGCTGCATTTACTAGCTTACAAATTTGAACAGCGAACTGTTCTACAGTTTTATTTTCTGCTTGCACTCTGGTATGCAGTTGATCAGCAACGGTACCCGTTAGGTCTTCGAAAGTTTCCTGCAACTGCTCAAGGACTAGGCTAAAATCGTCTCGGATATAAGCTTCTAGATTATTGTACGTCTGCTTAGCTAGGCCTTCAAGGGCATGACCTATGTAGAGGACCCAATCTTCCCATGCTACACCTCCTGATTCCATTATGGACTGGAATTCCTTCAACCAAGCTCCGAAAGCTACGGTGTTTTTTTCACCGCTAAATTTCTTGACGGAGGGAGAGAAAAGTTTGGCAAAGTCGTATTTCATATATCGGGTTTTCTTTTGTTGCGAAAAAGGTGGCACAGCTGAATTTTGGTCGCACGAAAAGTATTGATTTTGTGGTCGCAAAGGAGGTTCAGTTTGGGACTTTGGGACAGTTTCAGCCAATGTATTGAGGTGGATAGGGGCGCTCGAATAACCCCGCGCACCACTATTCATCCCCGCAACATCGTGCTGCGTTTGCTCGACTTTTTGGAGCCTTTGCTCATTTCTTGAAAAAAGAGTCATGGCGGTTTCCATGACTTGTGCTAATTTTGCTACCTGCTGTTCGAGGTTTTTGAGCTTAGGGTTTGGTTGGAGGTTCCCTCGGGACTGGGAGTTCCCCACTTCCCCCACCTGCCTGGAAGGAGGTTGAGAATCGTCAGAATCCTCTGAGGATTCTGTAGTCGAAAACTGACCTTTTTGAACTTTTTTAAGATTTTTAACTGTTTTAACAGTCTGTGACAACCCTTCATGCTCCGGGGGCGCACCGGTCGCGGAGAAGACCTCGCCTTCTTCTTCTTCTTGGTTAAGATTACCCCCTTGGTTACCGAAAATATTTAGCCCAACGAGGTCTCCTGGCAAGTCGGTTTGCCCATTTTTACTGGTTATCCAAGTGGACCGACCATTCCTGATTGATGATTCCCGTCGAAGTTGACGACGCTTGGCCCGTTCCTCGCGCTCCTTGGCTTTGGCTAGCTGGCGCTGCTTGTCTTTTTCATCAGATATGGACGTCTTGGAAAGCTTTCCTGCATCTTACATCAGTAGTAACTGAGGTAGGAGGGTCGGTCAACTGTTTGGATAACCCCCTCTCCCCCTTATTCAAACCAGTGGGTTGTAGAGCGGTATTGCTTAGCATTTCCCACGGTCCCGCTGGGTTAACTCTTGATGTACTTGGTACATCAAAAGTTACTGCATCCGCTGAAATGCCTAAAACACGAGTATTTATGTCCTCCCTACCTGCTGACTGTTCAACATTTGGATCACCCACCGAACCTCTAAGTGGGTTGAGGCCTTGACCTATGGTTGAGGTCTTTAAATGAGGTGGTGGCGTCCGTTCGGTCATTTTAATATTATAATTGATTTTTATTTTGTTTGCAAAAAATTTACACGTTTGTAATCCTTGCCTCACATAAATTCTGGGGGGGAACCTACGGAGGGTATACACGATAAGCAATACATAATATAAATATACACAATATTAAACCTAGATGCAAGGATTACCTTAAAGTCAGCTTTTAAAAACAATTTTTTTGGAAAAAAACACACAAAAAAAAACTAAGTGCAACAAGCAAATTGGACAACTAAAGAAATTTTTGGAGCACCACGGTGGTAAAAAAAATACCAAAATTCTTTAGTTATCGGCTCCAATATGTAGCAGGCGCACAAGGGTCAAGCCGGTAAATTGATGATCTTGCGGCCCGGTACACAAGGATTACTTATTGTACTTATTAATAAGCTTTATGCTGTATTTCCCTTTTAATTCGGCTCAGCCGGTTATTACACAATAAAGAAGTTTGCACGATTTTTATGATTTTGACCTTAGTGTTTACTCTAGCGTGGTGAGGAGACACGCGACACACCCTCTTGACCGGGGGGTCAAGTCGGTTCACGGAGTGGGGTTACGGTAGGGAAGGTTGAGAAAAGGAGGAATTCTTTGCGAATTCCTTTTCAAATATTACTACGTAGACGAGATCCGATATGCTGCCAAATGTAGGCAAAGACCAAATCCAATTTAGGAAAATATCGTTTTATATTAATTAATATGGTAAAACATTACCGTGTTGGGGCAGAAAAGGAAGAGCGATTTGGTCTTGCTCTCTCAAAAAGTTAGGGGTAAAATCTTGAACAAATCTTCCAAAAATTGGAAGAGAAGTAAAGGTATGTAGCGTTGGCTTAACAAGCGAGGGGTAAGGGACTGGTGTGAAACATTAAAAATACCAGTACGATTTTGAAGCTAAATTTGAGAAGTCTGATGGTGTCAGACTTCTGCAAAAAGTTGCAGCAAATTGTTGTAATGCACGATTTAGTTCGCTGAGCTCGGTAGCCTCACCAAAGTAATTTAATCGGTGAAACCTTGAAGTAACAGGGTTGCAAATGAATAGCGTTTGCAAACCCGAGCTTTGCTCAGGTCCTTCAAAAAGTTACTTCAAGACCTCAGCCACGGTGTGCCTGAAAAATATGAAGCTACCAAACTGGGAAAGAACAGCATAAGTGCAGGGGTGAATTCTCATCGTGGGGACTAGTTTTCAACGAAACATTAAAATTATTAGTACAATTTTAACGTCTCGTTGAGGGGAAAGAAGAGGGTTTGGAATAAGGACTGGGTTCCGTGGTTCCAATGTGTCATGTGGGACTTGTACTGAATATGTTTAATTATTATTTTTAAGCTTAATTGTTTGAACGCAGTGTGAGCCAAGTTTACGTGTTTTGTGGATTAAACACTGCGTTGGCAGTTTGATTACTAGCGGAGATAAATAGGTTACACAACAGTTTACACAAAACGTTTATTTATGATTGATTTACGCGAGTAACAGACCGCGTTGCGGCGAGCAAAGAGCAGGGCAATTAATACGCACACTGAGCAGATTTGAGTTATTTGTTTTTGACAAAAAAAGACTTGTTTAAAGGCGTTTTTGGAACGCTAAGGCTATGGTTTTTAGCCACTTAAAAACACATTTTTAGCAATTAAAAACAATTTTAATAAAAAAGAAATAAATTTCTATTTTTCCAATTCAGTTAGAGGCTTTGGTTTGAACTATATTTTGAATATTTAATTTTGTAGAAATTTACCCGGTTGAAAAGACAACGATATTTTTTTACAAAACCGGTGGGTGTCCTTGACGACACACCACCGAGGGTTTATGTAACCTTTTAACTTAGTTTAAAACAAACTACCAATTGTGTTGGTAGGCTACCTGCAAAATTCTTTATTAATACCTGTACCCAATTTCGTAGCCACTCCACCAAGACACTTCAGAAGTTTCTCCTTAATCTCAAAGGAGAATTCACAGACAGCCTCTGTGAACTCTCCACTTAACACACAAATCTTACCTAAGTTGGCCGAAACCAATTATAGCGGTTGGCATCTCAATGGGGTATCGTTGGATATAAATAAGGTAATTAAAACTATAAATACCTAAGCTGGTTCTGCCAACAAGGGTTCCCAATCAGGAAGGTACGACTGTTCTTTAAGATAAAAGCCCAAACCAATAATTAGGGAACCCACTGGGCCCACGCACCGCGTGGAGCACACGTACTGCTATAAACGACTGTTTTGACACGCGTGGCGAAAGGCGCGGGCTACTGTAATTTGATTACAGCGCGTACATTAATATATTTTAAAAATGTTTAAATTGAATGAAAAACATGATTGAACGCGGGTGTAGTGGCCACTTAAGAATGAATTAATATTGTTAATTTAATTAACCCTAAACTGCTCAACGCTATCCGCCACAATTGCAAAAAGTTAAGCCAAGAGATTTGGTTTGTTTTCGATTTTATTGTACATAAAAGTTTCTAATTTTTTGTTGAAAAGTATTTATAATTAAGAAGAAGGCCTTCTCCCAATTGTTGCTGTTTGATGAGACGAAATGGGATAAGGTGTTTCAAATTTCAAATTTCATTTCAAATTTAAATTTAAATTTACATTTTAAATAGTTTTACATTTCAAAGGCTTTTGCGAATCCTTGGAAATAAAAAAGACTAAAAGTTCCCTGCAAAACCCCAAAGGGATTGGTCGAAACAAAAACTCAAACAAGCAGGTTATAAACACCTCAGCCCAGGGCCTGTGCCAGGATTTTTGAAAGGAGGGGGCCAGACTCCAGAAATATTTAAAACAGTATATAAATGCGACGCGAAGCGCCGCATTTTGCGGCGCGGCGGCACCAAGCGGGCGCAAAGGGTCCGCCGGGGAGTCTGGGGGGTGGCCCCCAGCCGCCGGAAGCAAAATTTTTTGATTTAAAAGTAAAAATGAGCAAAATTGGGGTTTAAAAATACCTATTTACATTAAATTCAAGACATATAATCAGGCAAAATCCATTTTTAGCATACCCCAAGAAAATGGGTAGGGAGAAGGAGGGGTCATGATGAAGTTACCTTACCTTTAACTACCTTCCCCATCCCTGAACCCACCTCCCCCTTCCTAAATTTTTACCCCGACCAACCCAGAAAGGGGGAGCCATGGCCCCCCTGCCCCCCCGGGCACAGGGCCTTCAGCGCATTTTGTCTCATCAACCGGACACAATCGGGAGGAGGCCTTGCCATATTGCTTCCTGGCGATCAATACATCAGTCCAACAGTCAGTAAAAGACACAATCTTATTACCTTTGAAGACTAATCTACAAAAAAGAGAATTGAAACGGTTTTGTTTTTTCGGCCTCCCAGAAAAAGTTGTATTTGAAAAATTATTCCACTTTTTGGGTTTAGGCTCAGCCGGCGAACGGAGGTTGACATTGCGATATTCACCCATTAGAGGGGACTGTTTAAGAAGCGCCGCATTTGCATTTTTATTTTAGCAAAAAAAATATAAGACCTTCGGTTTTCGCTGATTAATTTGGTGAACACCGTTAATATTATCATGCAATTATCAGAACTTACTAAAAACTTTTTTTTTTTTAAATAAAAATAAATTTAAAAAATTATATTAATTGTTATTTGTACGTAACAGTGTTGTTTATAGATTTAAAGTTCTAAAACGCAAAGAAAAACAAAATTTGTTCCGATTATAACAGGTTATTTATGGAAGCGACAACAAACATTATTTTTTCCTTACATTTAATAGGGTTTTAAAAAATTTGCCTTGAATACTGCCAAAGAAATATTTATTCTTAACATTAAAATTAGTCATAAAAACCGTTATATCAACCTTTTAGTAAAAAATTGCTAAATTAGTGTTTTACAATCCAAAGTTATACTTGTTTCTAAAATATATAGTGTATTTAAACAAACCTTGCATTAAGCATTATCATAAGTATTTTCTTTACTTTTACTTATCGGAAAAATTTCTACTTATGAAGCCACTATTAGTAAAGGTTAAAATATAGAATTATATTACGTTACAAAAAATAAAATGCTAAACATAAAATACATATGATAGAGTATGAATAAACAATAAAAGATAATACTGCATGCGCCAGAAAAATTACCTCTACCTATCAAAAAATTTCTTTTATCTATGTATTAATAACACATTTGTCTCATTTCTTTTGATTTAAACTGCAGAAAGGGTTAAAACTTATCAAAAAAGCTTTTAGAATAACTTTTTTTACGCACAAAACAGTACGCCATTAAAAATTGCATTAAATTTTTACTCCTATAAACATTTTAACAACACCAAAAAGCTTCATTCTGAAATTCAACATTTCCCCGCAGATTATGAATCTGCCAGTTTTTTTATTGACCGGTTTCATCGCCGACTTAAAAAGAGAAAAGCGTATATCTGAAGAGCCCTGTTCCCGTTGCAAAACAAAGTTTCAATCAAAAAGGAATGTTCTGTTTATGTGCCAAAAAAATTAGGGAACCATCAACTGTTTTTAAATTTGTGCACGATGGGTGTGTCAGAAGCTTCGAAAAAGCTTCAAAAAAGGTTTTTTAAATGATCTTGAAGCACAAACGGTCACACTATCAAAAGCCTCTAATACTGCTTTGTCGGCAGATTTGCAAAAACATACAATCGGTAGTAGTGTTGTAAAAGTAATATTAAATTTTTTGATTATTTTAAGTAAAAGTAATTTGAAAAATTTTATTTAAGTAAAGTAAAAGTAAAAGTAATTTGTGATTTTTTTATTTAAGTAAAGTAAAAATAAGACATATTTTTGTTTATAGCTACATGAACTTTTTACATTCCATAATAAACTCTTTAAAGATAAAACTTTAAATTATTTAGTCACTGTTTTTGGACTTATTAAAAACGTAGTTTTAAACAAAGTTTTATGACTTTACTAAAAACATTATTCAAGAATTGCATCGGTTTGCATTCTAAATATTTCTTTATTTGTAAATCAACTAACTACACAAAAATTAATTTGTAAATCTATCAAGGTTTCAGTTTTATTTAATTTGAATTATTATTCGTTTTCGCATATTTAAAATTATTCAATCATTACGTACGACCCCAAAAATGTAACTTATTTTTTAATTTGTTTTAATTATCAAAATTTTTGTATAAAAATAATTTTTATAAGTAAATTTAGTTTTGCCTTCAAATCATAAAATGAATATCTTTTGTGAAAGTGGTTTTATCATTTACCATTAGTTTCTAACTTTATTAACGTCGAGATTGTATAAACTAGATTTTTGGTAAACGGAAAAATTGTAAAAATGCTGACATAATCTGCCAAAACAAAAAAAATCATTTTTAGCAGATTAGCATTTTAGCATTTTATAAAAATTAAAATGCTAGGTTTGAGTTTTTATAAATAGAAATAACTCATTATAATTTTAAAATATCAAAGGTGGATAATACGATGATTTGGGACAAAAGTGTGAAACTCGTGCTTAACAAACGAGGCCATGCGAAAGACAACCAGCGGACGGACGGGTGTCATCGTGACGGACAGGTGTCATCGTGATGGACGGGTGTCATCGTGACGGACAGGTGTCATTGTGACGGAAGGGTGTCAGTACCGCAGATTTGTCAGCATTTTAATGCAAAATAAAGTTCAGGTTACATATTTTTAAAAATTCCCCAAAACACCAAAGAAAAGTAAAAATATTGCCTGAAAACATCGGTGGTTGCAAACAGCCTGTTTATATTACGCTTTTAGGCGAACTCTCGATTTGGTGCAAAAAAGTACCCTAGAAAAAATGCAGCCGCGAAAAAAGGGCCCGATGAGTGTAAAAACGCAATGAAACTATGAAAAAACGCACCCGACTACGAAAAAAGGGCCCCATGGCGGGAAAAGTCAAAAGGAAAGAACACACTATATGACATTTTAGGGTCCTTAAAATCCTGACGTGAATATGTGAGTCGAACTCGCAACTTTCAACTTTGTAATAATAGTGTTTACCAAATTTATTAGCGAAAACCAAGATCTTATTTTTTTGTGGAAATGAAAGCGCAAATGCGGCATCCACAAAATAAAAATTGGGAAAACCGATAATAAAATATTCCCCACAATTCGTAAATTGGTCCTTAGCAGGTGGAAGCAATAGAAAGAACTTGGGCTTTAATTAAACCTATAAACAATTGCGGAAAAACGGCAAAATGCATTCATTTCAATCGCCTCAAACCTTGTGACCTTGATGCAATACTAGAACCCCTGCCACAATCAGAAAGCGGAATCAAATAACGCGGAGGCACAACTAACTTCACTGTCAGAAGATAACATACTTGATGTAACAAACAAGACACACACTGACATACCGATGCAAGACTTTGAAAACACATTACTAGACTATTTACAAACTCAAAGCGACAATACTACAATACAAACAGATACACAGAAAACACCCGAAGAAAGAAAAAAAGTAACCTCCGACCCCCCAGAAAAAACAAGGGAAACAACAACAAAATCGATACATTGAAAATGTATCCTTTCTTACAAGCCAACAACCCGTAACTTAAAATAAACCGTGTTAGCATATATAAAATAATAATTACTTTATTTAAACGTTCTGATAAATTATAAATTCTTGCTATATTTATCCAATATATCCGTGCCTAATAATCCAGGTGAAATTAAATTATACGTTTTTATTTTTAAAACTCTAAAGATTATTATATTATACCAGTATTTTTTATAATAAAGCTCACTTCTCTCTTTCGATCAATCTAATAATTCTACACAATTAAAATCAAATAACAGTAAATTTTTCTTTAATTAAACTACATTTAATAAGCACGTGTTTTCCCCAATTCATATATATATATATATATATATATATATATATATATATATATATATATATATATATATATATATATATATATATGTCACAGAATAATTATAAAATCGTAAAACTATTGTAATAATTTTATGTTTTAGAAAAATAGAAGATAGATAAGCCAAAGCCTGGAAACACAAAACTGTTCAAAAAATAATTGCCAATGCAAATAAAAAACTGATTAAAGCCTAAATAACAAAAATGAATTTATTATAGTTTTTTTATTTGTTTTAACGTTTTATTAATTAGTTGCAACCTAATTACTGAATTGTAAATTCATTTTTCAAAAAAATTATATACTTAATTTACCAATACCACCACAAATAAAATTACAAAATTTTTTGCATCCACGAGGTGGGTCGACTAAAACCTCCTGGCTCCCACCTCGGCAGATCGTATATATAATTTCTTTATTATGCTACAAGCCTAAATGTCCTAAAATTTGCAATCTTAGTCAGCAAAATGTTTTTTAAGAAAAAATATAAATTTTTTTTTTCTTCCAATAAATATTATATTAATAACAGTGTCTGGCCTTAAATTATTTTATTGTTTAGGTAAAAGGAAGAAACATGTGCCCAAACCTCCCAAATATCTTAATCCTTCGATTGTCTTGCCCAAAAAAGATAATCTACTTATTCAGTTTTCATTTTTCTCATAAAAAATAACCTCCTCGCCGCTCCTTATTTAAAATTTAATTTTTTTTTAAAATCTGTTTCTTAAAAACAAAAACCTATTTTTCCTATAACTTATTTAAACAGCGGCTATTTCTTTAATAATATTGCCTAAAACTAATATTTCACTTAAATAGCAAGCTCAATCAGATCCAAAAACCATTCTAATAATCCGTTCATCTTTAATAATTTGCGCTCTTGTAGTCAAAACAATTTTTCTTTACCAGCCGCTTTGCTTGCCTTTATCGCTGTTAATAGGTTGTAATAAGTGTTTTTAAACATCGCCAGTCAAAAATAGTAAGTTTTAATTTCCAGTTATTATATAAGTATCAAGTTTTTTTAAATAACAAACAATATTTTATCATAATTTAAAAATTTATAATATTTAACTTTTATTTACCAAAATTTCAATAACTTAATAAAATTAAAACTTCCTAAGTAATTTTTTTTGTAATTTTTGTATTAAATTATATCTAATATTAAAAAATAAAAATAAGCCCCGTGTATGTAAATGTAATAGTAATTTCAATTCTATGTAAATACAAATATTTAGAAATGTCCAACAAAGAAGTCTTTGACGCTTAGGACATCTATAGCCCTTCTCCTCCACCCCAGGAGGAAGTCCTATGGGAGAAATCCATCCCCATTCCGGCCCTTTGTACTAGAAGCGGTGACGGAGGATCAACTCCAAAGCCGCGCCATTGCATTATCACCCCATGTTGGCTGAACCGGCCATTCTACTGCCGATTAACATTCATCCAAATGATGCAGAGTCGGTCACACTACCCCCTGTTTACATTCATCTGGATGATGCAGAGCCAGAAGCTGCAGCCCTATCCGGTCATTCAGGGGAGGCTCCGCTGTGGAAAGCCGCGTTGGAACCGTCCCCTGCCGACGCCGCACCTGAGCAACCAGTTGCTATCGCGCAGGGGTAAGTGAAGGTCACTCCACAGCCACGGCCCTCAACATGCGAAGTGTGCCCAGCCACAGCCGCCCTCTCCAGAGCCATTGTTAACTAAAAAACGTGGCTTCAGACTTTTTTTATGGTGGAGTAAAAGCTGGAGCCAAGCCATATACCATCACTGGACTTGGGCGATTCCAACATGTCCGCTTTTACTGTAAAGGTGGTGGACATCACTAAGAACTACATCCTTTGCTGGGATTTTTGGAATCGCCCGCTCCAGATAACGTCACAGACCATCTTCCAGTGTATTATTCTGAACCTTAACACCAACAATGGATGTCTCATCCTAAAAGGGACATCCTGTGGGCCAAGGTAAACTACATCCGCCACCGCCGCCCGTCGGGCCTGCCGGCGTGGTCTCCCAAGTTGGTGGTTGGGGGGAGAGGGAAGCGGAGCCCTCGGCCCGGGGCGAGGGGCCGGGCCAGAGAGCCAGATGAGGCCGCCGCCTGGTGCCGCCTCCCCGCCGGGCGGGCCGCCCCTTTCCGGGGGGGAGGTGGGGGCTCGCCTTGTTCTACTCCAGGAAGTGGCGACCCACGCCAATAAACACTATGCAGACATGCAGTTCACCAAGTTTGCAGACATGCAGTTTAGCAAGGGCAACAGTTGGGTGTTTTCCGTAGCCCAGCCAGATTACATAGAGGACCAGGTGGTCCTTTTCCAGACATATTTAACCGGGAGCTGCCATTCATGCGCCAGTTCTTGGTCTACAAGCGGGTAGCTTCTGGAATTACAGAAGCAAGGTGAACCAATGGAAAGTGGTCAGGGCCTGACTTTGTCCCCCAGCCGCAGCATTCTTCCCAAACGCCAGTCGTTGCAGCAGATATTCTGGCCTTCCTGGCCCCCAACCTGCCAGGGGAATCAACAAATGCACAAGAAGAAAATCTGTCCTACCAAGGCTCGCCAGCTTAGGCAGACGATTTTATTTTTTGTTTCCCCGCCAAACGATTTTCCTTTTGCCGGACGATTTTTTTCCGCGGCAAGATATTTTTCCACCAGACGATTTTCCCCTTTGTTCCATAACTTCCCCGGCAGACAATTCACGAAACTCAACAATTATTATTTTGATTTTCGTCATTTTGAATATAAATAAAATGTAATTTTCTTTAGAAAAATTTTTTTAATCTTTTTATAAATTATCCAAAAAAAATTTTTTAACAGCCAAAACAAAAAAATATAATATTTTTTAATGTAATTTTGTTGTACAGGTAGTGAATAACCAATGGAAAGGGGGCAAATGGGTGGCCTGCCCATGGGTTTGGGAAATACTAGACTTGTTTGGTAGTTCTTACTCTTTGGGTTAGCCCACTCCTCTGCGTCCCTCCCCATAAGCCTTATAATGTATAAAAAAAATATTACTATAATATTACTGTGTTGTTGTAAATAGTTTTATATATATAGATGATTTAAAGTTGAACTGTGAAGGCATAGTTTCCCAAAGGGGGGACAGTATATTGCACGGGTTTCCCATTTAAATAAATTTCATAAAATATTTATTTCTTATTTAATTTAAAACTTTTATTTTAACTAAAGGTCAAATTCACATTTCTTTCACATTTTTTTCAGTCTGCTAAACTTTTAGCCTGCAATCTAAACAACCACGCATCCCGCGGGTATTTAAACCCATGGGTTTTTAAGTAAAATCATTAAGCTTTAAGATCGAGTTAAATTCTGACTAAATTATTGCTAATTCTAAGATAATTTTAAACCGAAACCGCCCGCATTTTCCAAAAACTTTGGATCTTTTCAACCAAATTGTTCCGCCTTCAGCCCGCCCCTTCAACCGGGATATTAACAATGGGCCCTCAGTTATTTTACATGCGTTTTCAGTAACCCCACCGGGTACTTGGGTATCCGGCTTGGGGTTTGTAAAGTTTTATAATAAAACCATGGGGGGTCAGATAGTGTGCTGCTACATCGCGCAAACCCCCACGCAGCAAGTAGCGTGCGGCAGCAGAACACTCATTCCTCAGCGCCATCACAGGGGCCAAACCGCACGTTACAGTACTTTCATCTATCATTGTGGGGCGTAAATTTCACCAGGGTAACCCCTACATATCACCTGCGTCGTACTTAATATACTGTATTTATTAATAACATTGGCATATTGTTTTGTACATATTTAACCATTTCAATTTGCTAAACTACTGTGCACCAATTACGCACAAAGTATTACCTACAATCTAGGTGATATGTAGGTGATACGTAGAGTTTACTTCAGTGCTTAGGCAAAAATACCAACACCGTCAAACAAAGATTTCACCCCAGTAATACAAAGGTTTCGCGATTGTGACCAGGGAAGAGGCAATCATGGTAAAAAATTTACTACAGTGGTTAGGCAAAAATACCAACACCGTCAAACAAAAATTTCCCCCCAGTAATACAAAGGTTTTGCGATTGTGACCAGGGAAGAGGCAATCATGGTAAAAAATTAATTCATGACATCGTTATTACAGCAAAATAAGCCAAACTTCCTATAAAATATTTGTGACTCTGACTGATTCTGTAGTAAAAAAGATCATGTTTCCAATTTCAAATAAGTCGCAATAAATATATTTTATACGCATTGTGGCTTATTTTGCCGTAGAAAACGACGATAATGTCTAATACCTATATAAAACTACCTTCTGGTGACAAAATGAGATCTGGATCACATAGTAGATTAGGTTTTTTGATCACATTACATTGACCTGCTAAGTCCGGATAGCTTTTATGTGTCCATTTTATTTGAGTCAGCTTAAAAGTGAATAAATTTAAAATACCAATTTTCAAATTTACAAAATAAATAAATAAGAAAAGTTTGCTCACTGCTTTACTAATTACTTACTGGTGTATATTTAAAAAAAGGGTTAACAATTTTTTTTAATTTAAAAACTATAAGCATTTTACACCTAGATGACCTCAATGATTTGCAATATTTAATAAATCATTTAACATTAAAACAATTGAAAAGTTTGGCCAAAAATAGATAATTATTATTAAAAATTAAATTACTTATATTCACATTTATTTAATTAATCAATCTGGAACAGAAATGTGTTAACTAGTATGTTTCTACCTTCCAATATTATGCTCTGGAGCCCCGACTGTTAAAAAGTAAAGGGAGCTTCGCCCCTTAAATCAGCGATTTAAAGCGTATTTAAGCTTAAAATATTGTAAGTTTTTTTGATTTTTTTTAATTAAATAAATTTACTTGCATTCACATATTATCAAAAACATAATTATAATATAAATTACAAAATAAAAAACGTAAAACATGGCGCCGTTACAAAAAAGGATTAGATACTGAAAATGAATACAAAAAATTATGTACTGATTACAAAAACTTAGTAAAAACTTATCATGCTGATATTGAAAAACAAATATTGAATTCATCTGATAAAAACTCATTTTACAAATTTGTTAATAATAAAATAAAAAATGAACCAAACAAGATACACCTACGATGACGGAAATCTTCCAGAATATAATCAAAATAACATTGGGAATTTGAAAAAACTGTTTTTTAATGTTAAAAACGAAATAAAAGCAATTAAAAAATTACCTAATAAAATGTCTAGAACTCCAGATGGGTTACCTGCTTTCTGCTTGCGAAGACTTGCAAAAATTATTGCTCATCGATTATCAAACATTTTTCAGAAGTCTTTTAATCTTGGAATTTTACCAAACGACTGGAAAACTGCTTTTGTAATACCCTTATTTAAAAAAGGATAAAAAACTAGTCCAAACAACCACCGTCCAGTGTCCTTAGCGTCAAATGTTTGTAAATTTATGGAACGCTTAGTTAAAGATGAACTTTGGTCTTTTTTGTAAATTCTTTGTCAAGGTATCAATATGGCTTTAAGGTCAAAATTTCAACTATAAATAGCTTCTTGAGACGTTAAACTATTGGACTTAATCATTAAAAAAATAAAAATTATATTGATGCGGTATATTTGGATTTTGCAAAAGCTTTTGATAAGGTTTCACATAAAAAACTTATATTCAAACTTAAAAAACTAGGGGTAAATGGAAGATTTTTCAAATGTATTGAGTTTTTTTTTAGTTGGACGAGGTATGAAAGTTTTGATCAATGATTCTGAATCATCGCTTTGTATTGTAAAAAGTTCTGTTCCCCAGGTATCAGTCTTGAGTCTTTTTCTATTTTTGATCTATATTAATGGCTTGGTGGATGAGGCTTAGGATTCTGAAACAAATTTGTTCACTGATGATGCTAAGGTCCATATTAGTAATTCTTCTGACAATGCTGTTGGAAAAACAGCTGGGTTACAATCAGACTTAAACAGAATTTCAGATTGGTCCAACAATTGGCGAATGAAATTGTCAGAACCAAAATGTAAAGTATTATGCATAAGTTCAAGACAAAGAGAAAATAAATTTTCTTATAATATCAAAGATAATACTTTAAAAAATGTAAAAATAGTTAAAGACTTAGGAGTTTATGTTACAGAAAACTTAAAATTTTTTGAGCACTGTAAAATAATATGAAAAAAGCGTTTAAAATGTCAGCATTAATTTTTCAAACTTTTGTTAATTCTTCAGAAAACCTGCTGCGTGCTTTTACAACTTATATAACATCTACTACAGAATATTGTAGTGTTGTTTGGAATCCATATTAACAAAAAGATATAAAAATTATTGAACGCGTTCAAAAATATTTCGTCAGGAAAATATTCAAACGCTGCAATATGCCGTATGTAAATTATGAAAATCGGTTAAAAATTTCAAAGTTACTTAGACCAAGAATATATAACACAAGAGAATGTCCGACTGTACACTAAATTTTTGACGAAAATTTTGCAAGAAAAGTCGCACTTTCGAATTTCTGTGCGACTTTTCTCGCAAAAATCCGCCATTTTCTGCAAGTTTTCCCGCGCTGCGATTTTTTACACAGTGTTAGTTTTCTCGCAGTGGGGACTGCGACTTCTTTCGCACTCTATGCTGCTTTATTCGCACTGCAATTATTTTTGCACTGCGAACCTGGCCGCGCAACAAAAAAAATAAAAACAAAGCGGAGCGAAAATTTTGTGTTTAAATGAGTAAAAGTCGTTTTTTTACCTTAAGATGTTAACACTTTTAGTTTTAATAAAATAAAATCACTTTCGAACGTTTTAGAATTAAATAAAACAAGTTTCGAAGTGTTTTACTCCTTTGAAAATGACTACCAGCGTCTGTATTTTTTATGTTGCGCGGCCAGGCTCGCAGTGCGAAAATAATCGCAGTGCGAATAAAACAGCATAGAGTGCGAAAGAAGTCGCAGTCCCCACTGCGAAAAAACTAACACTGTGTTAAAAATCGCAGCGCGGAAAAACTAGCAGAAAATGGTGAATTTTTGCGAGAAAAGTCGCACACGAATTCAAAAGTGCGACTTTTCTTGCAAAATTGTGGTCAAAAATTTAGTGTACAGTCGGACATTCTCTTGTGTTATATATTCTTGCTTAGACTAACTGAGCGTCGTGCATTGTTTGATTATTAGAATGTTAAAAAATTGTATACAAAAAACTAACATAAATACTAACGACTTTTTTACTTTTAACAAAAATACCACAAGAGGTCACGAGTTTAGACTAAAAGTTCAAAAACGTAGAACAAATGTCGAAAATTTTATTTTAGTAATAGAATTGTATCTAAATCAAATGCGTTATCACAAAATCAAGTATCAGCCACATCATTAGAAGCGTTAAAAAAAGGTGTTAAATTTGGTTCATATTAGGGTTTTAAATCAGCCTTTGAACAACATTCTAATAACTTATTTTGTTTTTCCAATTTATTATGGCAACCATAATCGGTTCGCATTTGTTGTTTTTGTACTAATGTTGTTTATTAGAATAAATTACTTTGACTTTGACTTGATTTAATCCTGTAATAGAATGACACATTTACATTACAGTTAAAAAATAAAGGCAATTTATTTGCATATTTAAAACTTTTTAATTGTTTTTAAAAAAATGTGATAAAATAATTTAGTTTACAAAAAAATCCTTTTTACAAAACAATTTATGGAATTACTTTTATATATTCAAAAAATAAGGCGGAGCTCCAAAACTTCAGGTTTACAAGAAGCTCCAAAGTTTTTTTATAAAACAATTTATGGAATTACTTTTATATATTCAAAAAATGTGCCAAAATAGAGTGGAGCTTCAAAGCTTCGGGTTTACGAGAAGCTTCAAAGTTTACAAAACAATTTATGGAATTACTTTTATATACAAAAAATAGTACCGAAATACATAGGGCGGAGCTCTAAAACGTCGGGGCTGCTCGCAAACTCCTAAAAACGGAGCTCCGCTTCGGAGCTCCAAAAAACATCACTAGTTTTAACATCTGAACTTCACTGATTTGTAAATAATTTTTTAAAAGGTTGGATTTAAGGAAACAACGTTTCAATACGTTTAAAAAGCTTCAGAATAAAAAAATTTTGATTGGTTCTCTCAGGCCCTGTGCCAGGGGGGCCATGCCCCCCCTTTCTGGTTTGGCCGGGGTAAAAAATAAGGAAGATGAGGTGGGTCCAGGGGGGGGGGGGGGGGGGGGAGGTAAAAGCGAAGGTAACTTTATTATGAACCCTGCTTCTCCCTATTTTCTTTCTTGGGGTATGCCAAATATGGATTCTGCCGGCTGGCTGCCTTGAATTCAATGTAAATAGGTATTTTTAAGCCCTAATTTTGATCATTTTTAATGCTAAATCAAAAAATTTCGCCTCCGGCGGCTGGGGGGACAACCCCCAGACCCCCCGAAGAACGCTTCGCGTCCGCCTAGCGC
>JASAMX010032131.1:0-21439 GCA_030248175.1 Microlaimidae sp. YZB2_3 | reverse complement strand
TTTGTTGTACTTCGTTACGTTCGTGTTGCTCGCTCGAGTTAAAGTTTTTGCTTCAATATGTAATTCCCCACGTAGGTCTTTAGAATAAATAAGGAAATACATAATTATTTAACGTCGTTAAATAAACTACAAAGAAAAATACATATGAGAATATATTATATTTTATATATTCTTAACACTAATATTTTTATATATTCTTAAAATTCATAATTATTTTTAATTTTTATTGCATTTTAGCAAGAATACATTTAAAAAATATCATTCTTTTGGAAATTAGGTAAAAATGCTTTTTTTGCTACTGTTGTGTAATCATCGTAGATGCATGATAAGTGCTATAGGGTAGTACCTTTGGTAATCCTGGACGGAATACGACGTTTGATAGCTCAAGTGAGAGCTAATTATATGTAGATGACTGTCGTGAGCTTTTTATTTGTTATGTTATGATATTTTTATGTGAAATTGTGTGATTTATAAAAAATAAAATTGTTACTCGTTTTTAGAACATGGACATTTCATGATTACGCAATAAACTGGTTTAAAAATTAAACTGTCCTGGTAAAATTTAGTCTATTTTCCGAATTTTTAGTCCCCGTGGTTCTACGTTACGTTTGTGGTGATCAATATTTATAAAATTAAATAGTGTAATTTCGGCACACATATTGCTGTAGGTCAAAACGGGTTGAATTAAGTGGTCGGGTGTTAAATTGTAGTTGTAAATATTTAAAAGAGAACGTTGAAATGTGTAGGGATCATAGCACTTCACTTAAACTCGGTTAAGGGGGTCCTTTTAAAAAGTGCCAAAATTAAATGCACTTTTTTCCCAAATTTTGCTCATTTTGATACCATTTGGCATTTTAGCTGTAACTTTTTGCCAGTTACAGGTTGAACAACAAGTAGAAGTTTAAATTAAAGAAATTTGTCTGGAGATAATTGTAGGCTTTTAAATTTTTGAAAATGATGATTTTTTGACTGAGAAACAATCGATTGTTTGTAAATTAAATGCACATTTAATTTCTGCAATTTTACATTTTTTTAAAAACTGATTTAATTAAGTAAAAAAACTATTTTCGTACAGTGAAACTTTTGTGACGCAACGCAGTATCGTGAAAGCTTCAAAATGAGCTATCAAACATGAAAATCGGGCCATACAGTGAAAAGTTACATCGGAAAAACCAAAAAAATGCCAAAATTAAATGCACTACCCTAGGTAAAATTGTGCTAGCTGCAACTCTTGCCTGTTTGTATACGCCAATAATCGCTCAGAATTGTTTTTCGTCAACTAAATCGACTAATCAGCGTAATAGTAGCAGAAACCGTGTCTCGGCACTGGTCCCACTTTTTTTAGGGCGGTAAAATCGGGAATGCGTTTACATTCTTAAAGGAGCACTGTCACAAATCAAATTCCTATAACGCCCGAACCGGACTGCTCCTTTAATACAGAACCGATTCAGCTGAAATTTAAAAATGTTGTAGCCTTGTAGTGGAGCACTCTAAATACCAAAGTTGAGTTAGGTAAGTTTGGTATTAAAGGAGCAGTCCGGTTCGGGCGTTATAGGAATTTGATTTGTGACAGTGCTCCTTTAAGCCCGGTTCACACTGCTGCGATAGGCTACAGACGATAGGAGAAAGGCGATAGGTGACAGGCGACAGGCGATAGCGCCGTTCAGTTCACACTGAAAGAAAATTGCGATAGGCGAAAGTGTATTGTTTTAATTTTAAACAGTGTTTAAAGGTTGTGCTAGCTTTTAATTTAAAAAATCTTGTATTCAGCCGCATTTGATTATTACAACTGTTTATTAAAATTGTTTAGCTGATATTACAGCAAAAATGAAAATCGGCGGGAGTATGGGTGCGTCTTATCAACCAAATAGAGTTCAAAAAGGAGAATATTATTCTTAATCAATTATTTTAAACAAATATCGCTTGTTTAAAGAGAGGAGCCCCGGCAGCCATTTAGAGCGAAGAAAGCTCTGGAACTCCGGAGCTTCCTCCGCTCTAAATGACTGGAGCTTTGAAGGATGACATTGGGGGGTAAAAACATCACTAATCAAGCATATGTCCTTTTTGTTTATGTTTCAAATTAGGGTATATTTTTCAAAGCCAGAGCGCTGCTTCATAAAAAATATAAGCATTCGATTTTTTTTTGTAAAAGTCCATCTTTTTATGTAAATGTTAATTTTTTCTTTGTAACGTTGAAAATCCTAGTGTTATACACACTTTGGGCTGAATCAACAAAACCGACCGTATTTTCACAAATAAATCAAAATGTTTGTATAACTTTTATAAAACACTGCTTAGTGTACAATTTTTATAAAAATTTTTATGAACATCAATTAAAAAACTGCCTATTAAACTGATGAAAATTAGAATTCATTTTGAAGACATAATTTTCAAAACTGTTTTTTGAAAACGATAGTTCAAGTTCAATTCAGGAAAGCGTTATATCTTTGCATAAATTTGCTAATTTACGAATGTCGTACGTAATATGCTGAGACTGTGTGTGGTTTGCGCTGTCACCTTGCCTTGTCGAAAATTACGATAGGATTAGAACTTTGTTCCAACCACTATCGCCTCTCGCCTGTCGCCTGTCGCAAGTTACTATCGCCTGTCACAGCAGTGTGAACTGACAAGAGCCTATCGCCTATTGCCTGTCGCCAATCGCCTATCGCAGCAGTGTGAACCGGGCTTTACAGTATAACTCGCACGCGCTCGTTTTCTTGGGCGCGCGAGGACCAACAGCCGAAAAAGATTGAAATGGTTTACACCGTTGAATTGTTGCGTGAGATCAATATGCGGTAGAAAATGAAAAACAAACCACGCCCACGTTTACAGCTAATATATAACGAGTATTTTAACCTATACGATAGTTTACGGAAACAAACAATTTCGGATTGTTTGTTGTGGTCAACGGATAAAAAATAGATTTTTCCCAGCAATAAATCAAGCACAATATTTCCATAGAGTTTAATGTTTTTATTATTTGTTTCCTATAATATATTAGAAATTACCTTGAAATACACTTATTTTAAAATTTATAAAGTTTTAACATTTCGAAATAATTTAAGATTTTTAAATTTTAGCTAGATCGGCCAAGTATATTAGGAAAAGCTCGTTCCGGGCGAGATAGGAGTGTAATCGACCACGACCAAAGTCACCAAACAAATAATTTCCATACGGTGCGCTTTTATTTGCATGGCGATAGTTGGCCCGCAGCTGATTGGCCGTTTTGTATGATGTTTAGTTCAGTAAGAGTGCGTTCAGTAGTTTTTCCATAAAAACTTAGGTGAACAAAGACAGTTGCAAACGCACTTTCCACGCCTGAATATTTCTTATGTGACTTTGGTCGATTCGTGGAAATACTCTTTTGATTTAATTTTATGATAAACGCTTGCATATTAAAATGACATACTTTAGATTATTCACCTTTGGTTTTGTGATATATTTTCAGATTTTTTCGTCCGACTGTATTTACTTATTTTTATTATACGGAGTAATTTTGTGGCAAAAATTACATATCCGTGTTACCTGTTTCCCCGAGCTCCAGAGCTTCGCTTTTTGGAGCTCAGAGTACCCTTTGCCCCGGAGCTCAAAGTACGGAGTTCCACCTTATTTTTGCGTTTATTTCATTAACGATTATAAAAAACTGGGCTGGTATTCTGACGATAACTTTTTTACGTGCTAAAGTATGCGAGAGAAAAATCACTTTTATCCATATTAAAGTCGTGATAAATTTTTTCTATTCCATATGCGGCCATGTTATTAATTTACAATATGTATTATTTTTTATATTTTAATTGGAATGGATTTATTGAGGTAATTACAAGTGTTTCATCAGAATGCGACCCCTAGTCTTGTCAAGTTTTTAAACTAAATTTTTTACGTTAAAAAAGTCTAAAAATGAGGATAAAAAAGTCTAAAAATGAGGATATAATATCTGAAAACATACAGTAATTCAAAAATAAATACATTTAAAATTATTTATTTGAGAAAAAGAGTTCTGAAGCTTCATCGCTTTAAATGTACAGATAATTGTGACAGCATGTATTTGAAGATGGAGGAACATCACTATAGTATAAATTAATGTATGCATAATAATTTAAAAAGTAATTCATCAAAGGTGGTTGTATTTTTTCTACTGTATATAAGTTATCAATTAACTGGAGCAATTCAACAGTACCATTTATTTAAAGAAAACTCATTAAAATATTCCTGAAAACTAAGTTCTTTCTCAAAGGCTTAATTTCTTTGCGAGAAATTTTTTTATTAGATTTTTATTGAAACCTTTCAGTAGTTTATGTGAAGTTATGCGAATACGGTAATTTTATACCCCAAATTTCCTCCATAGGGACAAAAAAGGTGCGTTTTTTTATTTTATATAAGAAACTATTGTTTGGCCTGATTTAATTTTTGTCCTTCTAGAAACTAATCAAAATAAAAGAAGCGTGGAACTATAACTTTTCAATGTGCGACTGATATAAAAAGGAAATTAAGTCAAAGTTACATAGTGTATTCAATGCATGTCTTAAAAATTCACGTAATAACGAACTGAAACCACTTGAAATAGTAACTGACGACCAATGTCACCACCAGGGTGATTTTTCCCAACTTACTATCTTAAAATTCCTTGTTGTAATCTTACGGTTGTGTAGTGAAACTAATTTAGCTATGCGTTTGCAAATCAAATTCAAAAATATATATATATATAATAGTGAGCTGGTTGATAACAGGGTTTAAATTTTAAATTATTTAATCAACTAAAAAAGTTGGCAGAACACCGAAATCCCACGGACAAATAATCTTTTGTCTATGCCAAAAGGAATCCAAAACAATCAACCAAATTTTATCATTACGTAATTTATTTTTTTAGTTGCGAGATTTTCCCAAAGGGTTGTGAATCACTCGAAATTTACACAGTTCACAGTTGTGAGTTTGATTTTTATCAATATACCGGCATTTTTATAACTGCGTCAAATTTGTTGTTTAAATATTTGTTTTTAAATTTAAATGATAATCCATAAAAATTAAAGGAAAATTTTTTGACTTTTCACATATTGCTCGCACATTTTGCGCCGAAGTTAGGGCGCGTGGATGTGCCAATTAGGAACTTATTTCTATAAAAAAAATTAGCTCCCGCTTAAGGTGTTTAATCAGGGGCCTATTGCATAAAGACATATGTAAATTTTAATTTTATAAGTCTCCGCCTATTTTTTGTAAATTACATGATAGAGGATATACCACACGTCGAATATTGATCGTTCAGCGGAGATGAAATGACGTGGCTGTGACCATTCAGAGCGGAGCACTGCGCGGAGATACTCCCCCTGGATTACAACTCGAAAAACCTTTATCGTGTATTTTACAAAAAATAGGCGGAGATTTCTAAAACAAGAATTTACAAAGGTTTTTATGAAACAGGCCCCAGACCGTAAATAAGGCCAATTAGAGCCAACAGAAAAAAAATACAGAATTCCAAAACTGTTTCGTCAGTTTTTCCAAAAAAAAAAATCGTGGCTATTTTGAGTTTTATTAGGGAAAAAATTGTGAATCTCATGAATATAATAAAATAAAATAACTCAAACTTATAATAAAATAAAGGTTTTTTAAAATTCCTGTTTACAAAACAAATAATATAATTATGAAATAATTTTAACTAAACTGATTAATGAAGTGACTTTTTTCTAAGGACCCTAAAGGTCTATTCATACTTATGACAAAACGTCCTTTGGACAAAGTCCAAAGGACAAAAGTCCTTTGGACTTTGTCCAAAGGACAAAGTCCAAAGGGAAAAGTCCAAAGGGAAAAGTCCAAAGGGAAAAGTCCAAAGGACAACGTATTCATACTTCTTTTGTCCTTTGGACTTTTTCCTTTGGATTTTGTCCTTTGGACTTTGTCCAAAGGACAAATTCTGAGTAGCGTTCATACTTCGTCCAAAGGACAAAGTCCAAAGGACGTTTTGGCTTGTCCAAAGGACGTTTTGGTTTGTCCTTTGGACTTTGTCCAAAGGACGTTTTGTCATAAGTATGAATAGACCTTAATAATGCCACTACTCGCACAAAGTGGAATCATTCTGTTAAACCAATCTTTTGCCCTAGTCTGCCCATCCGAGTGATTTTACTAAGATGCGCTCTAGTTAAGGCGTGCCCTAGTTAAGGAAGTTATAGCGCCTAAGCAATATAAAGTCACATATTTTTTGTTATTTTTATGGTTTTGCTTTAATATTTCCCGGTTGGAAAGCCCACTTAAACTGATTTACTTGGTGGCAAGTCCAAATATATACAAACAAACTGTTAATAATGGCCGCCTGTAACACACGTGCGGCCTAGAAAAAATCCGCGCTGTCACCAGTAATCAACCAAAGTCACATAAGGAATAATTTGCATACAACAGGATTAAATTCGCAATACATCCTTTGGAATTTGGAGTTCAATACAATCATGGTACACTTACTGTATAAACGATGATTGTTTTTTCGGTACCTCTAAACTTAAATTTCAAAGAATGTATTGCAAATTTAATCTTGTCGTATGTAAAGTAATCCTTATGTCACTTTGGTCTATTGTCGTGCTAGAATTTTCTAACACACTGTAAGTTTTTTTTAAAATTGAAAATGCGAATGCATGATATAGAAAATTTTTGCATGATATTAAAATCCGATATTAACAGCTGGGCATCCTGAATAAAATCAAATTATTAATAATTGAGGAATTTTAATGAAACTTTGCGGAAAAGAAGCTTAGATATAGCCAACAACTTTGGATTTTGAATTTGGCTTAATTTGGCCTGACAGATAATTTCGCTTATTTAATCGATGAATCTCACATAAAAAGAATAATTTTTTTTAAAGGTTTATTCATAAAGAATAAAAACAGATAATAGCAAATATAACACAATTATAATATCAATATAGTATCACTACAATACATATATCACACAACATATTACAAAAACAAAACACCATACGAAATAATACTTTATCACAGGTTTCGTGTACAATATGGAATGTACACATTAGAATGTGTTAATATTTGCCAAACTTTTTTTTTTGAATAATGAATAAAAAAATCTTTTTTTTTATTTCGTATTTTTTTTAAAATTAATTTTGTATTTAATTATTGTTAGTAGGGTAAAACAGGGCTAAACGTTATTTATCACCAATTTTTCCATTTAAGTAACCGTTCATCTTTTGATTTTGTTAATTTAATTGCAGTATTTATTGTTTTGATTTTTGTTTTTACAAAATTTTTAAAGGCACAATAATCTGGATTTGTTTCTTCAGTTTTTTGAATATGAATAAAATATTTTAACCAGAGAGCATATTCTTGCCATTTTCTAACTATTTCGTTGTCACTATTTTGTAAAAATAAACAATTTTCTATAGAAATAGTAAATGTTATCTCTTCTTTTTATCTGAAATATTCCGAGGTCTTTATCCAAATTTCATTCAAATATGGACATTTTGAAAAATAATGTTCGAGGTTGTCTATTGATGGTACATTTTTACTAAATAGAATAAATTGCATGCAGCGTGTTTTAACTTGCATAGTACATTGGCGGCAAAGACCAATGAACTTAAAAACCCAAACGGGATAATTCTTACGTGAGGTTTATCGATTAAAAGACATTTTTTGTGCCTATTTTCCTTAACTAAAAAAAATACCGTGCTATTCATAAAACTTTTGAACCCGGTCCACTTCGGGCTGGGTCCGTTTTGATCATCGGAAAGTGGACTGGATCTGTTTTTCCAATGACAAAAACGGAACCATTCCACTTTTCCGATGATCAAAACTGACCTTTCCGATGATAAAAACGGACCCAGCCCACTTTCCGATGATCAAAACGGACTGCGACCATTTTTTACGCAGACCGGTCTCCGTAAAAAACGGACCCAGTCCAAAATGGAAAGTTTTATGAATAGCATGGTTAGTTTAAACATACCAGAGACACATTTAAATGTCTAAACAGAACCCCGGCCCTAAGTCAGATTTTAGAATTACAGGGTTAAATAATAAACTATTATAAATGAAAACCTTGTTGTGATTGAAGTATTATTTTTTTAATTTCTGTTTATTCTGTTAAAACTTTCATATTGTTTTAAACTCGAAAGACATAAGAAAGCGTCAAATAAAAAAAACGTAGATTTTTGCAAAAAGAAATAAAGTTACATTATTTCAGATTTAATACCTGTTCATAGATTTTATTGGAAAACTTTGCTTGTTAGATTTGACTCTTTTTGACAGGCTTTAAATTTAGCACAATTTTTTTAGGGTAAACCGCGCCTCTCGGAATCGCGGACATCAATACATTGCTGATTTTTTTAAAATTTATTTTTTAACATTAAAAAAAGCAAAACATAAGGTATGGGTGGTAAAATAAGCGACGCTAGCTCTGTGGCTGTGGGAAAACGTAAGATGAGTCAGATAAGTGCGTCTACCACAGCAAGTGCAGGTATGATTTGGGATTGTTTTTTTATTTTTATTTTCTAAATTTTAAGTTTCTTTTTTATTTTTCTGAAGTTTTTACTATGAGGAACATACAAAGATATGATACAAAGTTTTAATGCAATTTTTTTGTTAAAGTATTTTATTTTTTCATTTTTTTAAATGAGTGAATTTTTCGTTTTATTTGGGTTTGAATTTAGGAATTTTAAAATTTTAGGTTTTGTTGAGTAGTAATTTGCATTTAACAAAAGCTTAGATTTTTTTGTAGCTTTGGTATTGGGACATTATTTGATCTGAAAGATTTTGCCACCGCAGTTGAGTCTATTAATTCAACAATGAAAACTACACTTTTAAATCTAAAAAATATTTTTAAAAGTAAATAAGTTTTCAGGTAACGTATGTAATCCTAATATGTATCTATCTATATTTTATTTAAAAACCTGCGGAGGTTGGCGACCTATTTCATAAAAAAGTTTGTAAATTTTCATGTTACAATCTCCGCCTACTTTTTGTAAATTACATAATAGAAGATATACGGAACGGAAATATTGATCAATCAGCGGAGAGGACGAAACGTGGACGTCGACTAATCAGCGCAGAGCACTGAGCGGAGATACTCCTCCTGGATTACAAATCGAACAACATTCATCATCATTGTACAAAAAATTGGCGGCGATTCGTAAAATAAAGATTTTCAAACGTTTTTTTTTTTGAAACCGCCCCTTGAGGGAATTCGGCACCGTAAAATAGTGTATATTTATTTTAAAATTCAAAAAAATTTGACATTTTTAGGCAGAAGAAAACGAAAAACTGAATTGACGAAAAAAATTTTAAAGGCCGTCGCAGCGTGCACCCCGCCCCTGCTGGGTTTGATAACAATTGCCGGTTTAAGCGTGTCCCAAGCTAACGTACGTTACCTCTCTGGTCTTAAACTAACAAAAGCTAAGCTTAAGTTGCTTACATAAGCTTACTTTAAAAAGTCTTCATAACATTTATTGAATAGAATGGTTTAACTTCTTCCGCAATAGAAAACGTCCTTTTTCGATAAAAAATTCAGCCTAGGCTGAAAATTTTAGGCTTTATTTTATTTTTCAAAAACAAATTCATTTTCGTCAGCGTTTTTTTTTTCAATCGTATATCTTTAGGCATACATTGTATTACTGATGTTTCCCACACCCCCGATATCCGACGTTCCAAAGTCCAGTTTTAATTTTCGAAACTTCTACTAAATTTGTTGCTTAAAACTGCGGTGCGGAGTCAAACTTTTTGTCTTAGATTTTGATTATTCTTTGTAAAAACCTTACCTCTACTCCCAATAGCCTACAAAAAGTTTTTCATCAAAATATCTCCAGTGGTTCAGGAGATATGAACCTCCAAAAATGGCATTTTTCGACAAATCTGTACTTAATTGGTATAAAAATTTAAGTTACAAATTATGCACTCAAAGAAAGCGACTACGTTCTACTTTAATTTAATACCTTGATCGTTAAGATCGGTACAGTATTTGTTGGGATATTGCGTTTCCCGTGCAAAAACCCGCGATTTTTTTGCTAAAAAAAACCAAACGACGGCAGTAATTTGATTAAATTTGCCCAACAATTTTTTTCTTCACTTCGTATTTTTAGCAATAAACATCGCGGGTTTTTTGTACGGGAAACGCAATATCTCGAGAAATACCACTCAAATCCTAACAATTAAGGTATCAAATTAAAATAGAAAGTAGCCGTTTTCTTTAAATGCATAATTTGTAACGTTATTCGTTATACCCATGGAGCAAGTTTTCAGGTACAGAATGGTCGAAAAACGCCAGTTTCGAAGTGCATATTTCCTGAACCAGTGGAAATGTTTTGATGAAACTTTTTTGTGGGCTATTGGGGGCAGGGGTAAGGTTTTCACAAAAAATAATCAAAATTGAGGACAAAAATTTTGACTCGGTACCATGCCTTTAAGAGAAAAACTTAAATACAACAACAAACATGATGTGTAAAAAACCATTTAAGAAAATTTCAAAACTTTCGGTTTGGGTTAAGGGCTATCATAACACCAATTTTTGTATACCATATTTTTAGCAATATGGCGGTAGAAATATTAATTTTTTACACTTTTAAATTTAGCAGAAACGGTCATAGAGAAAATATCAAACCAAGTAAAAAATTTTTAATCCGAGAAAACTGAAGGGAATTATTAAAAGCAAAAATGCATACGAGTAAGAGAATGTCTGACTGTGTGTTAAACAGTTGTTTCATGTTAAACAATCCACAGTGTAAACTTTTCAGCATGTAGAAATATTTACTACAACCGCAGTGCAGTAATCAAGAATTTGTTGAATAATTTACATAAGTGGTTTTATATATAATGCTGTCGAATATTCCATGCTTTTTATTAAATTTCAACGTGTGAATTGTTTCACATAACAAATTATTTGCAAACAAAATGTATCCAAACACATAAATATACACTACGTGAAATAATTTACAGTTCGTTTATTAATCTACATAAAACTTTTTCTAATGCTGGTAAAAAATACACACACTGGAATATTCGAAAATATTATGCGAAAAAAATTTCATTTAGACCATTCAATGAACTACATAGATTAATCCACAAGTCCTAGTGAATATTTTTCCGTTTGAATGTTTTTTTATTTTGCAAATGTGTTGCTATTATGTGGAATAATTTGAAAGATCGAATTCAAGAAAAAAGGTGTAATATTTAAAAGTATTATATTGAAAACCTCCCATGCGGATTATTTAACAAACTGTAGATTATTTCACAAAATACAATAAATATTTCTACTTGATGAAAAATGAACACTGTGGACTCCTTATAAAATAATAAGAACAACTTTTTTACGCACTGTCGAGCATTCTCTTTTTCTTATGTATGTTTTGTCAAAAGCAATGCTTATTGGAAAAATTGCAATTTTTATTCAAATCAATTGGTAAATTGCACGATGCTTTGCCGACTTTTTATTTTACCTATATAACCTAGCAATCCTTTTCGTAACATTTTAACAATAATTAAGCAGAAAAACCGTTTTGTATTTATTTAAAAAAATTCGACCAGGACATTTTCAAACTTTACCTATTTTTCCAGAGGAAATACAAAGAAGCGGACATTATTACCACCGGTATTCAAAAGATAGACCAGTTTAAAACTCTTATCTACGCCTTGGAACGGGAAAGGGGCTTCACGTGCACTGTCCTCAGCGGACGACTGTAATTTTTTTGGTTTAAATCGTAATTTTCCTCACTTTCTGAAGTACAAAACAATTTTTTTAATGTTTTAATGATAAGATATTTTGTTAAAAAAATGAAATAATTTTTTCATACGTTGGCTTCAACCGAAACATGCATAGACACCCAACAATATGGACGGTTAAACATTTTTGATAAATAAAACTATTTCGAGGTTTTCAAAAATAAAATGTTAATCTTTGAAAACAAATAATATTTTTTACTGTGCCAAAAATTTATAGAAAAAATCCTATGTGATGGACAACAAGAATTTTTTAAAAAGAAAACGTAATTCAAGGGTTGCAATAGCGTAACTTTTTTGTTACAGTTCACCTGTTAAAACAAAATCAGACGATATCTGAAGCAGACGACGGTGCTGAATTGTTCGGCCGCTATTTAAAATAAATAATATTCGCGCAGATAAAGAGCCTACAAAAAACGTTTTTAAACAAATTTTTATTTTTTTAGTGCAAATTTGGACTCCAAAGAAATGACCAGCCTGGAAAATACATTGAAGCTCAAATACCGAGAAACTGACAAGGCCATTCAGTTTATCCAAAGCGTATTTACCGATCAGGAAAACCAAGTCCACCTCATGCAGTTGATACAAAACGTCAATAATTATCGATATTCAGTCAGCAGCAACACTGCTACCTGCACGGATATTCTTAAGTAGGTTATAAAAATGTCGTTACTACGCCAAAAGGAGTTACAATTTCCATAAAATATTTACAAACTTTAACTTTTTTAGATTTCAAAAATTTCTTTGTAGAACTATAAAATGATTCAAAGTCACGTGTATCTTGTAATAACTGAGCTCTAAATGTATGTTAGTTCACGATATAAATGCTATAAGACCAAGAGCATGCTTACTTGTGTCTCAAAATATTAATATTATTCCTCTGCCAGAGCTTTGTTCTCAAGACGTAAGTTAATCAGCTCAGCAGTCCACCATGGATCTTTTTCCTGCAGTTCTGCTTTTTTAGATTACATGTCTTATGGTGGGCTTTGTTGATAGTACATTCTATGAATTCAGCCTTTTTTTCAACGTCATTGCCATTATTCAATTCAGCTAAGTGATTTTGTAGCTGCTCTTCCAAACAGTTGTTATATCTACTCCAATTAGTTCTTCTAGGGTTTCTCCTATATATAAGAAAGGACGGCATCTGCCAACCCTCGAGTTTTTGTCTTCCATCAGGCAAATATACCAATGGATGGGAAGAAGCCTTTTCTCATCTAATGGAAGTATTTTTGCCAGGATCCCAAATAGTGCAACTGGACACTGCAGAAGAAGTTCAACATAGGAGAACAAATCTTAATGACATTAAAATAGCAAATAAAGTAATAACTTTAAACCGCCTGGAATGGGCCATTAACATTTTTTGCACCCTACAAGGCGCCAGGCACTGATGGTATTGTGCCAGCCTTCCTACAAAGGGATATGAAACACCTAAATGGGGCATTTTGCAACCTGTTCAACGCATGTATTGCTCAAGGTACAATCCACATAGATAGAGCATAGCCAAAGGGATATTTATTCCAAAACCTGCCAAAACCAATTACTATGTGGCCAAGTCTTATAGAATAATTAGCCTAACGTCTTTTCTTTTGAAAACAGTGGAAAAAATGGTGGACCGACATATAAGGGATAAGTCTCTCAAGCAGAGGCCCCTTCACAAATCTCAGCATGTTTATCAATTAGGATAATCCTTAGAGACAGCTCTACATAGTCTGGTGGAACAAATTGAAAAAGCTTGGCATCATGGAGAATATGCGCTTGTCGCCTTTCTAGATATTGAAGGTGCGTTTGACTATGCATCTTTCACATCAATTTTGAATGCACTAGGCGCACATGGGGTGGAACCTACTGTTGCAAGATGGATAGAGTCATTGCTAAGACTAAGGAAAGTAGAAGCATATTTAGGTGATTGCAAGAAGACAATGTCTTTAAAAAAAGGCTGTGCTCAAGGGGGAATTCTATCTCCACTACTCTGGAGTATGGTGGTAAATAGCCTTTTGGTAGAGATCAAAGATAGTGGATGTGTGACAGCCACTGGATACTCTGATGACATCAGACTGTTTATCTGTGGCAAGTGACTAGATGTACTTATGTCATTAATGCAAAAAGGAGTTAACCAAGTAGAAAAATGGTGCAATGAGAAAGAACTAACTGTCAATCCAGTAAAGAAAGAGTTAGCTCTATTCACACGCCAATATAAAATTCCAGTGTTAAGACTATCTTATCTGTATGGGACACAACTGAAGTTATCAAGGAAATTAAAATATCTTGGGGTAATTTTAGACAGCAAACTGGGTTGGAAAGCTCATGTTATACAAAAACAAAGGAAAGCAACAGGAGCTCTGTGGCAGTGTAGAAGAGCGGCTGGAAAAACATGGGGACTCTCCCCCAAAATAGTCAGTTGGATATATACAGCCATAATAAGACCAATGGTAAGCTATTGTGCTATTGTATGGTGGCATCAAATGGAATTAAAGGAAGGTAAAGACATGCTTAGTAAAGTACAAAGACTAGCGTGCCTAATCATTTCAGGAGCCATGAGAACAACACCTACTGTAGCCATGGAAGTCCTCTTAGGACTTGTACCTATTCACTTGTTTGTGAAACAACAAGCAATGGCCGCGTTCCACAGGCTTGTAAAAAAAAAAAGAAAAGGAACCATAGAGGTATACCCTATGGAAATACCAGAATAATAAGTATTGCACTGGGCGCCATATCTCTTATGCAGCTCAAAAGTGACTACTTCAAAAAAAATTTTTAGATTTGAGAAAAAGTTCCAAACTCTAATTCCCACAAGAATCGAGTGGAATGATAATAAAGAAAACCTATTACCAGAAGATGCTCTAGTTTGCTCTACTGATGGGTCGCGAATGGCTGAGCACACTGGAGCAGTCGTTCACTATCATTTCCAGCAGAATATGGATCAATCAATACCTCTGGGAAAACATGCAACTGTGTTTCAAGCAGAAACATATGGAATCTTGGCTTGTATTAGCAGTAATATACTGACCAGTGTACAAAATAGTAAAATATGCATCTACTCTGATAGTCAGGCAGCCCAAAAAGCACTAAATGCTCCATCAATCACATCAAGATTAATTGAGGTGTGTCAGAATGCTTTGGAAGCTTTAGCTGAACACAATGAAATTAAGCTGGTATGGATTCATGGTCACAGTGGTCTGGATGAAAATAAAGCCGCAGACCAATTGGATAGAAATGAAAGTGGAATGAACTATCTTGGACCAGAACCAGTACTAGGAATTCCTGACCAGGCAATTAAGACTGCGCTTTATGGATGGGGTACCAAGCAACATTAAGGGCCCGTTCACACCTGCTCCCAGTTCCCAGATCCCAGTTCCCAGATCCCAGAAACAAGAAAAACAAGGGTTCACACCTGTTTCCCAGATCCCAGATCCCAGTTGCCAGTTCCCAGAAAGACTTGGAGCGGCGCTCCAACTTCTGGGAAAAAATTAAGGGAAAGCGAGCAGAGAGGCGTTTTTGCGCATATATCACACGCGCTCCGGGCACACATATAGATTTTACGTAATAATGTTGATAATTATGTTAATTGAGGACACACACCAGCTGCACAATATTGATTTTTTGAACTTTTTGTGTGCAATTATTACAACAGCGCTCCGCTTCTTTTTTTGCTGCGTTTCTCCAGACGGGTGTTCGAATATGGAACAAAAATTGTTGGTTTTTAACCAAAACAATCTTAAATTGTAAAATTGTAAAATTTGTAAAATTATTCGCCGATGATGCGAAAATGTATGGTATTATTGAAGATGCTAACAGTTCAACAAACTTTCAAAGAAATTTGGATAACTTTTGTAAATGGACCAATAAGTGGCAGTTAAGCATTGCTATAAATAAATGTAATTTACTTCACTTGGGTAATAATAATTTAAAATACAGATATTTATTAAATAACAAATATATTGAGAACACAAATAGCATCCGTGATTTAGGCATTATAATATGTTCAGATCTGAAATTTTCTGAGCACTGCTCAAATATCGCTGCCAAAGCACTTAAAAGAATTGCTGTGTTATTTCGAGCTTTTCAAACCACAAATATGTCCCATTTGCTTAAAGCCTACATCAGTTTTGTGCGTCCATTACATTACATTGAATTTGAGACTTATGTTTGCAACCCTCATTGTTTAATGGATATAGAACGGTTAGAAAAAGTTAAAAAAACGTTCACCAGAAGATTATATTCTCGATGTTCGTTTCCAAAAGTGTCTTACGAAACACGCCTTACAGAGCTTAACTTAAAAAAGCTTGAATCTCAAAGAAAACAAAATGATGTTATTATGTGTTACAAAATGCTTAATAACATGATAGATCTACCTGTTGATAAATTTTTGTCTTTTGATAATAATACGCGTACACGTAATAATGGGTTTAAATTAAAAGAAAAATTTTGTAGACTTGACACTTCTAAATATTTTTTTAATAATCGTGCTGCCAAATTATGGAATTCACTCCCAAAAGAAATAGTTTCATCACAGTCTCTTAAGATTTTTCGTCTTAAAATATCTAGTTTTATAAATTAAATAATTTCTGAATAGTTTTTGCCATGCTAATTTTAATACCCAGTCCAGTCGTAATTGTTCTAATGCTATTATTGTCGTGATTGTGGTTGTTTTGTTTGTTTTTATCACTTACTGATGTATAAATAAATTGTAATGATGTAACATTTTTGTATAATTTTTGTTGTAATGTAAGTATGTTACATAACAGTAACCTTTGCAACAATAAATTTACTTTACTTTACTTTACTTTACTTTACTTTACTTTACTTTAATACGATATTTTTAAACAAATTTAAATGTTTTAGTTTAAAAAAATAATCTATATTATTAAAACGTTTTTAAAATATTATTTTATTCATAAAACTAATAAAATATTACGTTTTATTAAACTAGACTTGATTCTTAGCTTTTTTTGATACTTCAATTTAGCGCCTTAAAAATTATTTTTAAAATATTTTTTTTTTGTGTTTTAACGATTATTTTGTATTTGTAAGTACGATTCTACAACGTTTCGTAGGTACGATTTTCAATTACAACGCTTCGCTTTTGTTTTGTTTTGTTGCTTAAAGCGGGCACGAATATGATCCAAAAATCCTTGTGTTTTTTTACCCAAATCATTGCTAAAACAATTTTTTTAAACAAATTTAAAAGTTTGACAGTTTTTTATAGTCTAAAAAACTAATTTATATGATCAAAACGATTGTGAAATATTAATTTATTCATAAAAGTAATTTTTATGTTTTATTACAGTAAACTTTTTTTTACAATTTTGTTTTAATTATTCCATTTAGAACATTTAAAATTTATTTTAAATATTTTTTTGTGTTTTAAACGAATATTTCCTGTTGTACGTTTGATCTTACGCGCGTTATTTGTCTAAAACATCCCTCGCGCGCACAAGTTTTTATCCCGGTAAACAAACGTGTTTGAACAGGCCGTTTCTGGGATCTGGGAACTGGGAACTGGGATCTGGGAAGATCTGGGATCTGGGAACTGGGATCAGGTGTGAACGGGGCCTTAGAGCTCTGGCAAACCCTGGAAAGATGCCGACAAGCTAGGAGATATGTGGTGATACCACTTTTCAAATGGCACAAGTTACTTCTGCAGTTGCTACGGAAACAACTCAGACTAATAACAGGTGTAATCACGGGACACTGCACTCTAAACAGACACCTGAATATATTAAAGATCAAAGAAAGCAGTCTGTGTGCTCTTTGCGGGAAAAACAAGAGTCAGCAGCTCATTTTTTAGAAAAATGTCCAGCATTGTGCAACATAAGGTGAAAGATATTTGGCAGTGACATTTTACAGGCGACTGATATCTAGAATGGAACAGCTAAACAAATCTGGCAGCTAATAAAGAAATCAGGAAGATTTAAAAAACAATAGACTGTGGGGATTGCAATGGGCCAAAATATGGCCTAAGCACTAAAGCTACAGGCTTTACCCCCTAGAATCAATCAATATAAAAACGTTGTCACTACGGCAAAAGGAGTTACAATTTGCATAAAATATTCATGAACTTTAACTTTTTTAGATTTTAAACATTTCTTTGTAGAACTATAAAAGGATTCAAAGTCACATGTATCTTGTAATAACTCTGACTCTCAGTCAGAAGAACCACTGCCACCTGTATGGAGTTTCTACATTACTACAATAAAATGATTTTAAGTTATTATACAAGTCATATTTTTTATGGTTGGAGTATTGTTTTGTTGAACCGGAATTTGAATACAGTAAAGTACCAGTATTTTTGTTTTTTTGAATTTTTTAGTGCTGTACACTGCCAGTATCGTACTGGAACTAAAATGAGCGGTACTGGAAGGGTTCGAGTACCAGTAATAATGTAACAACACTAGTGCAACAAGTTCACACAGCATTGACAAGTAAAAATGTAACAGTGTAAAAGTGTGTGAACCCGTTGGTAGTTTTTACTTGTCACTCCGCTTACAATCAACCCTAAATGTATGTGTCAAAATGAAGATAAAACGCGCGTTGCATCAATTGTGTCCATTTTTTTTTTGTTTTTTATATTAAAACTTCTCGTGTCGAAGAAAAATTAATTAACACCCCTTTTTAATTAGAGAGCTCTAAAAATGTGGTAAGTTTTTCAACAAAAATTATCAAAATTTATTAATTTTTTTTTAAATTTGTACTTCACCGATAAACATAAGAACATAAAAATCTAAGAATTTACAATGTGTTTATTAGTTTATTTTTCCAAAGGAATAACCTTTAAATTTATTTACTTAATATATAAGTTGACTGAAATTGTAGGCAGTACACCGAAGAATTAGACTATTACATGAAACATTTAAACGACGGGTTCAAGGAGAGTGAAACTGGTCACTTTTGGCAAGCTATTCACTTGTATGAAAAAGTGTTGATAACACAGGATTATTATGGTAATTATGGTAATTTTAAAATTCAAAAACTGTGAGGGTGCGTGTGCGCGCGTGCGTGTGTGTGTGTGTGTGTGTGTGTGTGTGTGTGTGTGTGTGTGTGTGTGTGTGTGTGTGTGTGTTGTGTGTGTGTGTGTTTGTGTTTGTGTGTGTGTGTGTGTTTGTTTGTGTGTGTGTGTGTGTGTGTCTGTGTCTATGTGTGTCTGTGTGTCTATGTGTCTGTGTGTCTGTGTGTTTGTGTTTGTGTGTGTGTTCTCTGTGTTTGTGTTTGTGTGTGTGTGTGTGTATGTGTGTGTGTGTGTGTGTATGTGTGTGCATAAGTGCGTGAATACGTGCGTGCTTGTGTGCTTGAGTGCATGTGTAGTGCTTGCGTGCTAGCGTGTGTGCTAGCGTGTGTGCTTGTGTGTGCATACGTGCGTGCGTGCGTGAGTGCTTGCGTGCGTGCATGCGTCTGTGCGTGCGTTCGTGCATGAATCCGTGCGGGCGTGCATACATGCGTGCTTCCGTGTGTGCGTGCTTGCATGCGTGTGTGCGTTTATGCATGCGTGCGTGCGTGCTTGTGTGCGTGTATGCATTTATGCGTGCAACTACTACAATAATTGCATGGGTGTTTTTTTTTCAACTTAAAATACTTGTATATTTCTTATGTATTTATTTTAGGTCTACAACGAGCGTTGGGAGCCGCGTTTTTTCTAGTTGGTTTTGATCAGGTATCTTCAGCTCATTATGTAGGTAAGTATCCCCCATTTATCTTAATTTTGTGGACAGATGTTTGCAGGCTTAGTATAACGGCCTGAGTTCTAATACTGAACTGAACTGAATGTAGAAAACTTTAAAAAATTGTTACAAATTTAAGAACAGTAGCTGAAAAAATTTAAAATAATTCATACAAAAACTTTAAATCCAATCACAAAAATATTTAGAAGTGACCGCTACTGCTTATCATTTTATCAAAGTCGTCATTTCTGATCCGAATCTTCAAACGCAATATGATAAATTAAGAATTAAACATGCGGACAACCAAAGAAAGTAAGTCGTCCCAACTCATATAGTTATAACTTTCTCTCCTTCTTCTTTTTTCTTATTCCTTTTTTTCTTGTTTTTTTAATTTGCTTTATTCTTGTTTTTCTGCTTGTTTCCTTTTAACATTCTTTTTTGTTTTCGGTTTTTTCTTTTCATTCTCCTTTTCTTTTTTTTCTCTGTTTTTTTTTGTTTTTTAATTGTTTATTAAATTGTAACTTTAATTATCCATTTTTTCCCGTCAAGAGGTAGAGAAAAAAAAGGAACTCGTCAAATTTCTTTTATTTTAATTTGTTTATGGATTTGTGTCTTTCCTGCTGCCTCGTTTTTTTGCTTCTTTGGTTTTTTCCCATTCCTTTCTCGCTATTTTCGAGACGCAACCCTTAATTATCATTGAATCGTCACTCGTTTGTTTTACACTGCCGGGTTTCCTGCATTAATATATTATTAAAATTAATTAACTTATTAATAGTTTTAATTAATTATATAATCTACAGGTTTACCGCTATGAAAGCCATCATTGAAGCCAACAGATGCAATTTGGATGATGCATCCAACAGCTCCCAAAAACTGAGCAACGAATTTTTTGCTCTGGGGACCGCCAACATTCAAATGGTCGTTGTTGTGGAAAAAGAAGGCCAAAAAATTGAGGCGCTTAAATAGTTACATGCGATGGATATACGATAACGAAATATACCATAAATATCAATTAAGACCCATATAGTCCTGGAAAATGTAAATATACTGTTGAGAAAAGTTGATTTTTTTCTTTAAACTTTCAAAAGCATTCTTAATTAAATATCCATATTCATAGGATATAACAAGATCTTTAATTAGCTATTTTAAAAATAGCCAATAAGAAGTTAATAGTTTAACTAACCAATTAAAATTTTTTAAAAATTAAAATGTCGTAAGGAGAAGCTTGCGATGTTTTAAACCAATAAAATTTCACATTTAATTACACTTTTTTACAATTCGTCACTAATTTCTTTGGATGGACATCAATGAACGCCTTATCACAATGGCCATACATGGATGTCCATGGATATCCATCAATGGACGCCTTGTAAGGATGAACATACCACTTGTTTCCGCAACAATGCACAGATCGCGGAATTGGGATCCAATATCGACGACGACATTTTAAAATCGATGGCAGCGGAAAAAAGCTCCGCCTCCACAAACCTCGGCGTGGCCATTGTTCTTACCATCGGAATTTCCCTAATTGTACCGCCAGTGTTGTGGTAAGTGATCTTTATTGTTTTTCCAACCTCAGTTTTACTAATGGATAGCTAGCTAGTGGATTACTATTTACCACGTAAAAAAATAAGATTGTTATGTTTGTGCCAACCGCCTTTTGTGTTTTACCACTGGAATTTCTATGATTGTACCGCCAGTGTTGTGGTAAGCGATGTTTATCTTGTTTTTTTTACCACAAATTTAATTGTGATTAGCCAGTGGTTTACTATTTAGTAATGTTGTAAAAAGTATTGATTTTCGATTTTTTTAAGTAAAAGTAAAAGTAATTTGAAAAATTTTAATTTAAGTAAAGTAAGAGTAAAAGTAATTTGTGGTTTTTTAATTACAGTAAAGTAAAAGTAAAAGTAAGGGTTAAAATTTTATTTATATAAAGTAAAAGTAAAAGTAAGACCTAATCTTTTAAGTAAAAGTAAGAGTAAAAGTATAATAAAAGTATTTTAAAACGGGATAAAACACCGGTTTTTAGGGATCCAGAGCTCCGTTTCAAATTTTTTTTTGCTTATTTTATGCAAAAATTTTTATTTT